>CM045016.1:7575877-7791900 GCA_024542945.1 allo-octoploid hybrid of Carassius auratus x Cyprinus carpio | reverse complement strand
CACTGAAAACACAGATCAAAACACTCATGTGGCATCAAATGAACAGATCAGCAGATAAGAGAGACTTACACTAAAGAGGCTCCTCCTCTCGGGTGTGGAGGGCTGTAGTCTTCTATCTTCTGTTTGAGGATCCAGGACCTTCTCAATCCCAGCACCAAGCAACTCATTCTTCAGCAGGGCAGAATACGCCAAGCCGTCCGCTGTCAGACAAACGACAGAATTTACACAAGTTGCACAACATAAGAGGGTTGAGTATCATACTTGAGAATGTGATCCATCAAGATGGAGGTTCATTTAAAGTATAGTCAGTCTCTCCCTATAAAAAAGATACCATAACACCAATGACTGATCAGCTTTATTAAAACTGGCTACGCAGGTAAAGTCAACGCAATCCTCTTCTCGCTCACCTTTGCCAGTATCTGTTGTTGCATCTTTGGTTTTTTTATTCTGGCTTGGTGACTTTTCATTTTCCTGTAAGTAGAGTAAAGAAATATGAACTTGACCCTTCACATTCCTTTGATTCAAATTGAAGCTCCATTACTAGTATTTATTAAAAATATTTCACCCACATTTATTCTGTGAAAGTTGATGCTCCAGTTAGCTCCAGCTCGAGACGGTATGAATCTGTCACCATGCTTGCTTGGTGATGACAGCGGTGACTCAGGGGTGGGGGTCAGGTGACAGATCACGTCTCTTACTTTCTGTATACAAAAAAAAAGGAATGAATCAGATCAGAACAAATGAATGGTCTGAATTGGATCATTTTAAAAACATTCAAACTGCACATCAAAATAATCCAATTTCAAGTCTGCAGTATTCATGATGACAGACTTACCATGGGACTGGTGTTGTCATTCTGAACATTGATCTGCCGCAGTAACCTGCGCTCATAGTCCTGATCCATGGATGTCATTCAAAAATCTGGGAATTTGGAGATCCAGGGGCACGGTGCCTAAGGTGCATTCATGAAAACAATAGAAAACCATTTTTTTTAAAAACTATATGGGAGAAACATTATTTTACGAGAAGGTCACAACGATGCAAATATTGTTAAGTCATTCGATGCCATCTGTTCAATACCCCATAAACAGGTGTTAGAGAACAGCTGCTCAATCGTCAACTTCCAAACAACAGGAACATAGAGAGACAAGAATATGCTGGACTGCGATTCCCAGTTCATGACATTTTAATAAAAGACCCAAAGTCTTAAATGCAATCGTTTCGTGGCCTAAGCAAACAATGACATTTCTATTACGGATTAAAGAATTAAATGCTTATTTACTAACAGGAAACGTAAAGACAGAAAGTAATTACCCCACAGCTGCTCTCAGTCCTGAATGAAGAGATACTAGATTCATTTGTCAACACGGCTAACTATCAACGTCTGTGTTCATTCATGGAAAAAATATTTCAGCGTTATATATCAGCTGACCCAAGGCTGTCTAAATGTATACATTGATAAAACAACAGAAGATGTAGTATTGTCCTGCAGTGATTATTAGCATCTTGGTGTTTCACAGTGGATTACTGAGCAGCTAGTTAGGCTAATCTGACCCAAGTCATCGGACCTACCTTGACTACGATATTCGGTGAATTTATAATCTGATCAGCAGAACCTTATCCAAAACAAACGCATCGAGTGTCAACCTTGAAAAAATGAGAATATATTTGATAATGGATATAAAATACGCTGCGCCGATGTTGTTAGCAAATCGAAGCTGTTGTTATCGATGGCACCGCAAGGGATCATGGGACTGAGTTAAACGCTGACGTCACGACATTTGAAACAAAACAAAGCGTTGCTATGTTTTTAAAAGTGAAAAGATTAACTTCAATTTATTATTTTTTTTATACGGGAAAAAAAGTAATATTGAGAATTTGGTTAAAGAGTGCATACTATGTATTATGGAAAGTTTGTGAATTGTACATATGTAATTATACTGAAGTGTTCTGAAGTAAAACACTTTTCTTAGCTTTTTAAGTTGACCGTTAAAAACAAAAGACAGTAGTCATTTTCTCATTTTGGTATATTGATGCAATATCACATTAGGGTAAAGAAAACTATTTTTTATTTTTAAATAATTGACAAAAGTCGTGATTACGGACATGTATTTTGTACTTTTATGTCTCTAAATGTAATAAAGTAAAATCTATTTTCCCCATTTAAATGTAATTGAGTAATAGTACACGTATTCAGTTTTGGTTTTAACAGAACTCAAGTAAAACACAAATTATAAGTATAGTAATAAAGTACTTTTACTCAAATACTTCTTGTTTATTTTATAATGCAACCTTATTTCCTTTATACAAAAGAGGAACGAGATAAGACATAAATCAAACGGTAAATTCATAAAATCATATTATATTTCTACAAACTTTTATTTTGATAAAAACAAAGGAGACCGGAAGTGGCGCTCCAAGTTTATGCCCGTCTCTCACCACTGGATGAGGTGAAAAAGTAGGGCTGTTCGATTCCACAATTTTTGGAATCGATTCCGATTCCAATTCCTGGTCCTGGAATCGATGGGAATCGATTCCAAGAATCGATTCCTCACTGTTGTTTTCGATTCTTTTCAATTCTTGTTTTTTTTTTTTCTTTTTTTAGATTAAATGAACCAAATCTCATCATGATGACTGCAGGATAGGTCGTATAATGTATCCTTCATATAATATGAAGCAAAAAAAAAAAAAAAATGATGATATGAAAAGTTTTGTTTTTTCAACTTTGCTCGTGAAATTAGTCATAGCCCAGCTCCGCAGGGACATGCGTTTATCGCATATATTAAATAAGACATGAAGTGTCTAAAAGAAATGTGCACAGTTGAGCTGAATGATGAAGTTTACTTTGTATACTTTGCACAATATTAACAAACTGTACACTTAAACTAAATAACCAGAACATTAATAACTGATAGAGCTCATGGTTTATCTGTCAATCAGATGCGCTCCCGGCCACTGATCTATGCTCGTGACGTGTTCTTTTATAATTATCATTGGCTGATAGAAATGTTTTTAAAAATAGTATTTTAGATGGTAATAAGATCAAGACCCTCATTGACGTCATGATCTATTCTGTCATGAACCGCTCAAAATTGTGGACAAGCCAGTTCTACCGTAAAATAACCTCTGAATCGTTTTATATATTTAATAATCTTTTATCTCACAACTGTTGTAATTAAGGCTTTGGTGAATTGTGCTTCTGAAACGGAAGGCTAGCCTACATCCTAAAATTCAATTGATCAGTACAGAGTCGTTTTCTTTCTGTTTTGTTTTTTCTTTTCTTTTTTCGTGAATTTAAATGTGTGCAGCTTTTGTCGGATGTAGCCTTCCGTTTGAGAGACTCCCATTGATAAGCTTTGTTGAACTGAAAAAGACTCTGAATGAGGAGTCGACTCCCCTTGATGGAATCGATTCCAACCTTTGGAATCGACTCTCGATTCCCAACGCCCCGGAATCGAGGAATCGATTCTTTTTGGAATCGACTCCCAGCCCTATGAAAAAGTTCCTTTTTGAGTGGGCGGCATGGGGGGTGTTGATGGAGAGCGCCATCTGAGCGAAAAACACAACATCTCCGCTTGTAGTAAATTCAAAATACAGATAATTCCGTGATTGTGAACTCGGTTGGCTGTAATGTCTTAAACCTGTTATTCTGCACACAGCTGGCAGAGTGGCGTCTGGGTTGTGCGGACGCAGAGATGGCAATGTCCTGGCCTTTTCCTCTATAGTGTAACACTCACTTTTCAGTGAATCGGTTGAACGGGTTCTCCAACCCAGCAACGATTCGTTCATGAACCGTCACTTTTTGAGCAAGTTGGCATTGAATTTTAATCTTGTTTATTGTAAATACATATTGTTCTCTACATTCCAAAATGTTATTCTTAAAAATAGAATACGCAAATTTCTAACATTCCAATTGTCTTTTAATACGGGCTTCTAAATTCTTTTCTAAATTCTTAAAAAATATTGGGTAAGTAAGTATCTCATCATGACGTAAAATAATTGCTCTGAATTGATTTAGAAAGAACAGATTGGCAGAAACAGTTGTTTTGCCTAATATTTTTGTGGTGACATTTTGTCAGGATTTTTTGAAATGGAAATCTTTTTTACTGTCACGCTTTAAGCAATTTAATGCATCCTTGCTGAATAAAAGTATTATTTTTTTAGGTCTTCAGTGCTGAAGTGTTTTGTTCCGCCATGGGATCGGCCATGTCTTGGGTCAGATCCAACACGAGGCCAGCATCCCTCAGCTGCAGGCAGCTTTGGAGAAAACCGATGAGAACGCCATGGTCAGGCATGAGTGTGCAGAGGCGCTGGGCTCCATGCTCACAGATCCTAGAGTGCTACAGGAAGGACTGTGAAGCGCTTAGTGAAACAAATTTCCTAAAACATGTTAATGTTACACAACTGATCCTTATTTCAAATTCAAGTTAAAGCATTTTGAATACTTGAATATTTAATAAAAACTGTTTTTGCAGATAAAGCAAACAATGCCTCTCTTGAAAAAAAAAAAACAGGAAGACATTTACATAATAAAAGCATTTATATGACCATATACTTATGACTTATTCTGCCTGTAAGCTCTAACATTTTGCGTCATGACTATTTGAGATGTTTCTAATCTTCAGTAAAGTCTGTGTGACTAATGTTAAATCCTCCATGCATGAGCAGAGGTGATTAGCAGAGCTAAGAGCAGTAGTGCTTGTCTGAGATCTATAACAGTACGTTCTGCTTAACTAATCCACACAGCAGTCTATCTCATTCAATAAGATTCATCTTTAAAGACGCACACATGTAATTAAAATCCAAATGCTGTAATCCTTAAGTGTTCATCCCTAGTTAGTATATCAGAAGTATTGCTTTAAACAAACAGAAATGAGAAGCATTGCACACTGATTAATCTTGTGTATCTATTTAATTATTTGTATGTCCGTATAATATAATAAATTGGCAACCTTAAACAAATTTGGCTGTTAAAAGTAAACATGCACTGCTAATTTACTGATGACTGTGTGGATGGAGGGTGACAAACCTGGAATGTCGTGCTCAGCAAAGGCTCGGAGGATTTTTAAGCCTCATTTGAGTTTGGGGGGAGGAGAGACAACCACATAATGAAGAAAAGGCTGGACCAAACTGCAGAAAAAGACTAAAAGTAACAAAGCACAGAAACGCTGTAGACGGCAGTCAGGGAAAAAAACTTGCAAACATGCTACACCCCTTCATGATTGGTATTATCACAATTAATACCTCCATCACCATTGCATACTGGATCTTCATTCTGACAGAAGCCTTTCACAAGAAGACAGATGATGAAGCAAAAAAAGACAACCCTGTTTAGCCAACCATGCATATAGTTACGTGTAGGGAAGGTTACAGTAGGATCTTCTGTTATGCCTTATATTTTTATTTAGTTATTTAATAATATAGAAAACTTGTGGGTGGGGTGGAGGGAGATCTTTCCATTTGAATAATCTGACCTGCGCAAATATTCCAACTCTCCAGGACCTGGTTTACTTTCAGGTAACATTAAATTTTTATTATTTATTACTTTATTTTTATTTTTATTATTATTATTATTATTATTTTTAATGACATTAAATCACAGTTTTGTAAAACATGTTATTGCTTCATGCTACACTTCAAAAGTTAAAGCTGGTAAGTCTCTTATGCTTATCAAGGCTGCATTTATTTATTTATTATGAAATATTATTAAATTTTAAAATAACTTTTCTGTGTTAAAATATTTTAAAATGCAATTTTTTTTTCTTTGATGACAAAGCTGAATCTTTAGCAGCAATTACTCCAGTCTTTAGTGTTCTTTCAGAAATCATTCTAATATCCTGATTTGGTGCTTAAGTAACATTTCTTATTATTATCAATATTATGTTATTTTCAGGATTCTAGTTCAGAAGAAAAACATTTGTAACAATAAAGTGTTTTTTACTGAAAAATTTCATGGTCGCTTTTGATCAATTTAATGCATCCCTGTATTAAAAAAAAAAAAACACTGACCCCAAACTTTTGAACGGTAGTAAATATTAGTGAATTTTTTTACTTCAGATTATTATTATTATTATTATTTTAGATCATTTTAATTTTAGATTAAGTATTCCATTAAGAAAATTTTTTTTTTTTCTCAGAATTATTGTAAATAAACCACAGGTTCCATTGTGTCTGCTATTAGGGAATTTTGTCACAAAGGTCAACACGTGTTTATTTTCCTAGACATGTTCAATAGCTTGTGTGTAGTCTAAACTGTAGTAATCAACCTACCCTGACTTGGTGGAATAAAAAGTCTTGGCAAGTATCCCCTTATAACTTTCATAATGCAACAGGCACAGAGAAAGGATTATAGATCCGCAGGAGATTAATAATATAGATCCGATTTGACTCATATGATCAGATCTGTCTGAATCACTGACTCAACCACATAAAAGCTCTTCCTCTGTCAGTCATTCAGTCAGTCAGACCCTGAGAGAGTTTGTGCAGCATCAGCCTCTGGAAGGACAACACCACAGCTGAAATTAGACATGCATCCCATATTGATCGGCATTGTGACAGCCAACACAAGTTTAACTATTGTCTACTGGAACTTTCTTCTGTCTCAGGTTTTCGGCAAGAAGATCAGAGATGGAGAACCACCTGAGGAAATTCCCATCTGAGTAAGTATTAACGTTATGAGAGTCGTTGGATGATTACTCTTGCAAGATTATTTGCTGAATCCTGCAAACAGTTTCAGCAACAAGTCTCATTACTGTACTATTTATGTCTTAAATTTTATTTTATTAGTTACTTTGACACTAAGGAATTTTATGACTTAAATGATCGAAGGTTGTAAGTAAAGGAATTTGAGTCTTAGGTCTTAATGAAGAGAACAAACACTTTCCATTTTTACAAATCTCAAAAACTGCCATTAAAATACACTACCATGCAAAACTTTGTTGTCAGTAAGTGTTTTATTTAACAAGGACACATACAATTGAAAGTGACAGTAAAGACATGTATGTATTTCTATCTATTCCATATAATTGTTATTTGAAACCTTCAATTAATCAAAGAATCCAGAATTTCTTTTTTTTTTTTTTTTTAAATAAGCACAACCATATTGAACACTGATAATGCAAAATGTTTCTTGAGCACCAAATCAGCATTTTATAATGATTTCTAAAGGATCATGTGACACTGAAGACTGGATTAATGGCTACATTAAAACTACATTTTAGAATATATTAATGGTAAATATATAAATTGTAATAATATTTCACAATATTACTGTTTTTACTGTATTCCTGATCAGGCTTTTTTGTGTATCATTCGTTCAAACTAGTCTTCAATTGATTTTTTTGCTCCACCCCCTGCTTTAGCTAAGATGTTGTTTTATCAGTCCATTCTCATAAACTGGAAATAAAACCAACTGGAATAATTATGGCACAGTATACATTTTCTGTTTTAGTAGGCCTATACCCTATATTTGGTGTATGATGTCATTCAAAACCCTTTAAAAACACACCCACTCCCTCTTGAAAGTGAACAGGAGCATCTCAGACAGGATTAGGTGGATTACAGTATACTGTAGCTAACCCTTAATTAAAAGCTTTCACCTTCGTGAAAAACAGCTGCCATTACCAGCAATGGAATATCAGCGAGTCAGCGAGATGTCAGCCAAAGGATTAAACCTGGGATTAAAAGAATCATATCAGCCTACTTCAGAGCACATTCACTGGCCTTTAGCTGGCCTTTAGCACAGAATAATGAACTCTGGTCATATTAATTTATATATCTCCATTTGAAAATGTTACATTTCCTTTTACACACAGGTTGAGACTTTGGTCGTGACCCTGGTGATGAAGAGAAAGAAGACGAACCACCAAAGCCCATCTTTGGGAAGGAAGTAGGGATGAGGGAGAGAAAATAAGAACAAAGAAGGAACAGACTGCCATTTGACCCAGACGTGGACGGATAGAAATTCTGCCAGGATTTATATCTTCTGTATTTGACAAATCATGAGGTTAAAAAGGTGTCACTGAATAGATTAATGAACAACCCTCTCTCTCTCATCCATTAGTCCATCTCCCAAAAAAAAAAAAAAAAAAAAATTCTCTTTGTCAGTGCTGCTCGTATCCACATGTTCTAAGTTACCAAAAAATACAAAGCTTATGTATTTGAAGTCTGTAGGCAGATGATTTATTTGTAATTTCGTGTTTTTCCCCCCACTATATTTAGCAAAATAGCTACACAGGTTTTGTGAAAATCTATCTGTCTTACTCTTCTACATGTGTCTCATTCCCCTAATAATAAATAAATATAACATAGAGCACTGGGTTGTTTACATGGCATTTGTTATCTTGTACTTTCTGATCTGGATTAGCATGATTAGCATGCGTTGGCTCAGGTAAGATATTCAGCACAGATAGAGGGTGCTGTGTGCTCAACATAGAGGACATACTTCTGTTCTCCAAAGTCAGTGAAAGCACAAACCTTATTTAAGTTACATGCAATTTGTTCAACCTGTAGTGATCCACATGGCCTTGTGTTTGGGCTTGCAGATGTGTCCAGTTGTTACATTAAGAAGCTGCTGCTACATGATCTAACCATTACAAATACTTTGGTTGTAATGAATTCAGGGCATTCAGGGATTTAAAATGTAGTCTGTTTTGATTTCACAGAAAACTAGATGTTTTAGAAATTTAGGCCTGAACTGAATACCATGACAAAGTTAAAAATGAGTTTTTGCTGACGTCATTGGTTACGTTGCACTTTAAAATACGCCAACAGGAGTTGAGAGGCAGACACCTAATAGAAAAAGGCTAAATACAGGCTCAAGGCCTCTCCTTACAACACTAAACAAATGAGCTTGATTGTCTTCTGCAGTCAAAGCATCAGGTCTGAGGGAAGTCCTGTCACAGCTACTAATGAAGAAACAGTCATTCAGGGAAACCATCATTCTGTGACACACTTTGTTGTGATTCTGTGAATATGCAGCAAAAACGAAGAAGTCTGATTAGCATTCAGTATCAGAAATAGAGAAAGGAGGCGGGCGAGACAGAAAGCTAAGAAAGATGATGGGTGTCTGTCAATGAGGAAAAAAGCTTTGCGGGGTATGTACATAACATTGTCTTATTATCTGACCATAAACATAGCTAACTTATACTGACTTTCAGATATCATGTCTCTAAACCTACCTCTAATCATTAGTTCATGTCTAATCTTAACCAACCTTAAATAATAAATAAAGACAAACATTCTATATATAGGCAAGGCAAGACAAGTTTTTTTATATAGCACATTTCGTACACAATGTTAATTCAAAGTGCTTTACATAAAAGAAAGTAAAATAATCATGAAGAAAAATAATAAAAAAAACAAGCAATTTTAAAACTTTGAAAATGATTTTTCATAAAATACAGTGAATATGTAAGATACAGTGCAATCAGTTCGGACATCGAACAGTGCTCATTCAATAAATGCACAGCTTAACAGATGAGTTTTGAGTCTAGATTTAAATGTGACTAATGTTTTAGCACATCTGATCTCTTCTGGAAGCTGATTCCAACTGCGGGCGGCATAGTAACTAAAGGCGGACTCCCCTTGTTTTGTGTGAACCCTTGGTATTTCTAACTGACTCGATCCTAATGATCTGAGTGGTTTGTTAGGTTTATATTCAGTGAACATATCTGCAATATATTTTATAGACTATATACTACCATTCAAAAGCAATTCAAGTCATAGTAATAAAAGTTACATTAAAGTCATCATGTGATCATGTGAAACTGAAGACTGGAGTAATGGCTGCTGAAAATTGAGCTGTACCATCACAGGAATAAATAGCATTTTAAAATATACTAAAATGAAATAATATATTTGACATTACTGTTTTACTGTATTTTTATCAAATAAAGGCAGGCCTGTTGAACATAGAGATTTCTTTCGACAACATTAAAAAAGAAATACAAAAAAATATATTGTATAAACAAATACATAATTTTCAATAAATGTTTACTTTTTGTTTTCATACTGATCAAA
Source organism: allo-octoploid hybrid of Carassius auratus x Cyprinus carpio (assembly GCA_024542945.1). Classification (NCBI taxonomy): domain Eukaryota; kingdom Metazoa; phylum Chordata; class Actinopteri; order Cypriniformes; species allo-octoploid hybrid of Carassius auratus x Cyprinus carpio. The sequence goes on along the minus strand of CM045016.1, from coordinate 7,781,880 downwards.
AGGGAAATGTATGAAAGCTGACAAGCTGTTGTGAAGTTGTTAGACTTAAAGATGCAGTGGAGTAGACAACAATACTTTTGGATTTAGACAAAAACAATAGAAGTCTTGATGAGGAATTTTTTAAGGACTACAAACCCACAGAAAATGATCCACTCAGTCTACCTAAGGATGTAATTTATCTGCTGCTAGCTGTAAACGTGACAGAAGTCACCCTTCTCACCATCATAAGACACCTCATCCAAGATCTCATCCATGATCTGGCAGGTATGTAACCAGATACCTTATAAATGTCCATGGTCTCTTTCACCTTAAGCAAGTACAAATCCTCTGTGTACATTATCTGGCTAGTTTTCTACTGTATGAGCTACATGATAGTGTGTTTAAAAATCTATTTTACTGGAAAACACTTGACTGCTTTGCCAAATATATAAACCTGCCAAAGATGGTTTGCTGGTTTATTTTTATTTATTTATCTTTTTGGCTGTCAGCTTTAGAGACCAACTAAGCCAGTTGAATACCAGTTTGCCAAGACTGAGACCAACTTAAGATGTTTGTGAAGCTCAAACAGTAGAGCATGGCAATAGCAACACCAAGGTCATGGGTTTGATTCCTTGGAAATGCATTACCTTGAATGGAAATTGTAATGGAAGTTGCTTTGAATAAAAGCATGCATAAATTTGTATAGCTGAGCTATTTTGGAGACTTCATAATCATAATAGCTGACAACATCTAAAAAATGCAAAAACCTTTGAAGAAATCTATCAGCAAAACATCAAGCATTGTTACATTCATTAAAAAAAGACACTAGTGCTCTGTTGTACTGTTAAGAACATTAGCATGAATGAGACTGTACAATCTTGCCTGTATTGTGTCCTGCAGATTTCCTGTTTGGAGAGCAGCCTGTGGAAGAGCCAGAGAATCTCTGGGAAAGGCGGGATAAGTTCAGGGCAGACTGGATTCCAGAGGCAGTGCCTGAGCTGGAGGCCATGGTGAAAGATGAGGATATACAAGAACTCATGGAGGGCACTGAAGACTTGCCAGCCATCTGGGTTACATCGGACAGGTTTCAGCCTTGTGCTCCATCCTCCATTCAAACAGATGTTAGCGGCAGCTAGCATGAAATAAATGCAATTTTTTTCTCCTCTGAATGCTAACACTAATGCACTTAAATCTTTTTAAAACTAACACCTGGTTTGGCACTTTTCTTTCCTGTATTGAAATACTTCCTTTTGAAACAGGACGTTGGGATGTATCAAATGGAAGATGAATTGAAGACAATTTGCTTGTCAGCTGCATGTGATCATAGGGGGCAGGAAATGATCATTCCAGAGAGCATTTGATTGGACAAAAAATTTGCAAACTGAGTTATTGTTATTTTTCCTCTGTTTTGCACATAAGAGAAAAAATTTGTGTATTACTGCTCAATATGAATTCTGTCAACATTTATGAGAGCAGTAGCATACATAGCACACATATAAACACACATTGTCTAAATGTTACAACAAAACTCTAATTTTGAATAAATAAAGTGTTTTATATATTTTTTTATGATTTTTTGGACATACTGTTGCACTATAGTTCTTTAGTGAAATATCAATAGTCAATAGAGATTATTGTGTCTATGAGCCCTTACGGCAGTTTAGACTGGCATGACCTTCGGTTCTGTGCCAGCCTGGAAAGAAAATCTTTTGTCTTTACAGCATAACGGCACATGACATCTTCAGTGGGAGATTGTCTAAGAATAAACATGCACACCTACTCTCTGAGTGACACGCTGTGATCTCTGATCTCTCTAATGGATTTTGTACTTTGGACACCAAGAATCCTTCACATATTCACAGACAACTGAGAAGAACGCAGCAGTGCGTGCGGACTGTAAACTCATCATGTTTCATCTACAGAATATTGTTGCCTTCATAATACTCTTTGCCTCCATTTGTCAGGCTCAAGCTGGTGAGTGATTTGTCATTTTTGCTTTCCTTTCTCCCCCAGTATCCCCATTTTTGTACATTTCAATGTACTAGTTTTTCTAGTTTACTAAATTTGATGTCCTTGAATTGATTTGATATATAAAAGTTTTATACAGAAAAAAAAAAAAACCTTTATGTGATACAATGTTACTCAGGTGGTCAACGGGCATCATCAGATACAGCTAAAGTCACATTACAGCCGTGGCTGGTGGGACTGACAGCCGTTGTTGTTTTCCTCTTCATTGTCTTCGTCCTCCTCATCACGCAAAGACTCTTTTTCAAGAAAGACATGTGAGTACTCACCTAAAATGTTTCAGGACAATATGTGCTGTGCATTACGTCATGATAATAAAATCTACATAGATTATAAAATACCTGATTCTTCTGTATAACATAAGGTTTGACACAAAGAATTTTATTTTATTTAATGCTTGAAATGCTTGATACGCATTTTAGAGGTTCGAAATAGCAGTAATACTTCTAGTTAAAGAGTGTTTGATTAGTCATGATGGTGATGATGAGTTTATGGTTCTTGAAACAATTACTGACATTTTATGACTTTACACTTCGAGATACTGTCAAGGCCACGTTCAGACACCTGACATACAAGACCAGACAAGACACACCTAAAGACATAATGAACAAATACATATCACATGTTTAAACATTAACATAACACTTTGACAATATATTTGTATATATACACTACTGTTCAAATGTTTGGGTCAGTAAGATTTCTAAGAAAATAACACAAATGCTTCTAATAATATTATTGTGTAATGTTACAAAAGATTTCTATTTCAAATAAATGCTTTTGAACGTTCTATTCATCAAATAATCTTGAAAATAGTAAATCTCTTTAAAATTACAATAGAATGTTTACAATATTACCGCTTTACCGAATTTCTGATTAAATAAATGCAGCCTTGGTGAGCATAAGAGACCCCCCTCCACACACACACACTTGTCAACCACAAACTTTTGAACAGTAGTGTGTACAAGATACTTTTGCCAATTTTAAATTGCTTTCTACTTTGAACACATGATTAATTAAAAAGTGATTAAACTTAAACATATCGATTTACCACCCCATCCCATTTCTGAATTAGTACTAGTTTTATTCATATCAAACTGTCCATCTGTCTAAAAACTGTCTATTATCTCCCCTTGCAGAGATGAGCTAGAAGAAAAGGATGAAGTGGCTGCATTTTATGACAACAAAGCGGCTGATTTGGAGGCAAATGATGAGACCAAGCAGACCAGTTTCTAATGATAGGAACAGATGATCACAGTCCTGCAGCACACACAAGCCTTTCTCTCTGGAAATTATGCCACATCCTAGCACACAGAGTCATTCTCATATAATTATATATTAACTTATGTAATATATCCATATATCATTTTAACTTACTAATTTTGGTCTAAGTTTTGTTTTTATGCTTTCACACAAGTGTTGTTCCTCACATCATCCACCAGACGGAGCAGCCTTCACATAGCTTTAACCTAAAGTTAAAATAAAATACATTTTAAAATGTATAAACAAGTGCTCTCTAATTTTATTATCATTATTATGTATTTATTTTGTCTCAATATAAATTTTACTACTTTGCTACTTTGTAACTGTAACTTGCCTAAAGTTTAAATATTCATTAGGGTAGTAAGAACATTGGAATAGAAGAGCACACACTCTGAGTCACATTGTGCACATAATGCACTGATTAACTGGCTTTTGATTCATATGACATGTCTGGGTTCAGTATGTATATATGCTAAATGGACATGGTATGAGATCCATTACTCATTTTGACTGGCAGTTTGGACATGTTAAATGCTTCCAGTCAAATGATGTAACACAGTTTTGCCTTTGAAACCATTTGCTTGCCTCGAGGGATTATATGATGAAAATATCATTTGCAGAAAAAAAATGGCCAGGTGTTCAATTGTGTTAATGACCATTATATATTATAGGCTACTTGTGTTAAACTGTAGTTTAAAGTATACAGCATTTAAAGTTAAAGTGGACTTTGGTCTGGCATTGGCTAAATGAACAATCTGTGATTAGTAAAACTGTTGAGCTATTATGATGTAATAAAATAATAAAATCCCTAACCCATGCTTTTTATATTGATATGGTGCCTCTATTTGGTAATGTTAACTTAAGAACTACTGGTTTTTCATTACATTTTAATTAACATTTAACTGTGTGTAGGCCATTGTTGTCCTGGCTGTACTGCTCGAGGCTTCCTATACATGGGAAACAGTTTAGCTGAAACAGTGCTGATGAGTGACAGTAACTAAGCCTACAGTCAGCAGCAATAAGTGAAGCATGAAACCAGATAGAGAGAGAGTGAGAGAGAGTCTCCTTATTCTCATTCACCACTGCTGCCTTGAACTTTATATTTCGTTGTTTTTATTCTGGTTCCTGAGCGACGTCGTCTTTGCTTCACGCATCACTTGAGAGCTGGTGACAGATGAATTATTCGTTCTCTTCTAACATTCATTACTGTGAAGTTAAATGACAAAACCTCAGATAAAAACATTCTGAAGCTAAAGGGTAAGAGATACTGATGAAAAAACCATCAGTGAATCAGTTGAGCTCTGCAAGTCTCAAGATTTCAAACTGTTTCTTTTTCTTTTTTCGAATCAATAAATCTAATTTGATAAAGGCTACCGTTCAAAAGTTTAGGGGCGGTAAGATTTTTAAGACACTTATGCTCACCAAGGCTGCATTTATTTGATTCAAAATAAAGTAAAACAGCAAAACTATGTAATATTATTAGAATTTAAAATATTTTTTCTATTTTATTATGTTTTAATGTAATTTATACCTGTGATGGCAAGGATGAATTTTCAGCAGCTATTACTCCAGTCTTTAGTGTCACATGAACTGTGATCATTTTTCAGGATTATTTGATGAATATAGCTTTTTTTTTTTTTCAACATTGTAAAAGTCTTTATTGCTATATAAAAGTCTTAATTTCTTTGAAAAAAGGAAAAATATCTTATTATTCACGGCAGTGAACTTGAAATACCATTTAAACATTTTTTTTATTATTAAAATAGGCATTTAAAAAATACTATACTACATTAACTTCAACTAAAGCTAAAGTTGAGAAGCTAAAGTTAAGCTAAATGTTTAAACAAGCATGGTGCACGCAATTTGTTCGATTCCCAGAGAATGCTTTAACTGATGAAATGTACTTCATAGTGTAAATGCAATGTAAGCTTCATTGGATAAAATCATTTACCTAATGCATAAATGTAAAATGTAATATAAAATAAAAAACTCACAACATAAACTTGTACCTGTGAGAAGCATGGGTCACGTTCATAGTGCATAGGCACAAAAGTTTCTGTATAGTGGAGTGACCTGATTGTGATCTTATTGCAGAGAGAGGAGTCCTCGGGGAGTTGCAGTCCTTTGTTAAGACATCTGGAGCCCATTACTGTTGCATGCTTTCACAAGGCCTTCACATCACGTACTGTAAATCGAAATATTCAATTCATAAGCACAGCTAGAGAAAAACCGAGGAAAGAGAAATCACTTTGAACTTGCAAGTCTAAAAAGATATAATCAAAACAATCACAATTAAAACTCGAAGTGCAGAACAAAGAATAGACCACCCTCAGCCTGTACACACACACACACACACACACACACACACATATATAAATATAAAACCATTTCATGTTCTTATGATCTTCAGAGAAGGAATGGTACACTGCCAAACTCTACTATAATATAAAAACTGACCATAATAATAAGCCACATACCATTTAACCCACTTTTTTTTTTATGTTTTTTTTTATTTTGAAATAAAAACATAGTATGAGAGAAAATAAGAGAGAAATGATTTGTTTTACAGCAAGCAGACATTTATTACTGTTTTACTGTTTGAGCTGACTGAATATTAAGTTCGAGTTATTTGAAATCATGCAAACTTTACTGTTTGAGCCCTAAAGACTTTTTTTTTTTTTCATAAAACTCAGTTATAAAACTGATAAAATCAGTATGGATAAGAACATTAAAATGAAGAGATTAACAAATCAAATGTCATCTCACATAGTTTATTTTAATAGTATTTAAAAGTAACATTCTATAATTGAAAAGGACTTATTGAGTATGTGGAGCGATCCTGGAGTAATGCTCACTAAGATAGATGCCGTAGAACAACACAAAAGAATAAACACAGTTGATCACCATATTAAAAGAAAACATTTTGGAAAATCGTTTAGCCAATTTTTTTTTTTTTTTTAAATATGTTTTGTCTGTAATTATAATCCATATACATACCTTCTTTTCAAGTGGGCTTATAAAGAAGAGCGGCCACAAGCCTTACTTTTCCTAACAAGTCCACCTAGCTAAAAACCCACTGAACCTGATATAAAACAGCTTTAACTGAACTCAGTGCTCAAAAGACATCCTTTCATGAACTTCACCCATTTACATCCTTTTCATTGTGGGGACTCACAAGCTTGTTTAAATTACAAAAAATATTAAGTAGAAAGAACCTGAGACAGACTGAAAAAGAAAGTCCTGGCAGATGCTCAGACAAAAAAAAAAAAAAAAAATAGAGAAAAAAGGGAGAATTACAGAGAGGTTTAGACTTCCTTAAGGTAAGTTATACATACAGTTACAGTAACTGTGATAAGATTAAACATCCAGATAAATCAATTTACAAGATTCACCTTTCTATTAACTTCATATATTTTTCCTCAAATTATCATTTTAGATGACATGATTACATGGCAAATCTGAATTGCTCTTGGATTGCCTACCTATTAACATGTTTACAATAATAGCATGTTTACAGAACAGGACAATTGTTTATCTACTATATACCATGTTTACATCTGTGACCTCGACTTACCATATGTTTAGAGGCTTTGTGTTGGTACGTATGGCAGTGCTGGTGTCCTCATCATTCAGCCAACATCAGCTCAGCCTGTAATTAAAATGTTCCTTTAGAGACTCGTGAATCACATGAATCGAGCTGGGTTTCCTCTTCCTGGCGAGCCACAGTTCAGGCAGCTTCGGAGGCGAAGCTGTTTTCTTTGGAGTGGAGAACTGTAGTTTCAGACCGAGCTGGGGGAAGTCTGGTCCAGGCTTTGGGGAGCTGTACTGTTAGCGGCACACTCTATGACTAAAGATCATAAAAAATAGTCACACCGGGCACCACATCAAGCTCTTTTGCTCTCTGCCTCTTGCTGACTTGTTAAACCCCAAAATAAGCTTAAATTTACATGTGTTTATATCTGTGTTGGAATAAAAATGTTGAACCATGAGGCTAATTAATTTTTGATGTGATTTCAAGTTTTCCTTTCTCTTTTGGAGTGTTACAAGCTCTTGGGGCATGAAGAAGATCTGTAAAGTTGCAAAGACTAAAGTCTCAAATCTTCATAAAATTAAAGTCTTTATAAACGTTAAGAGTCAACCATGCTTACCTAAAACCATTCATTCCAACAAGCCCCCACATCTCTACGTCATGTTGTCGGAACACTTGCATAACGCTGCCCAAATGTTCAAGCAAAGAAAGAAGGCGTAACTTTTATTGTCGCTGTTGCCTCCACCGCCATGTTGTGGAGAAGCTGTGTTTCGGTGTGAGAGCGAAACTACTCTGTTTTCATATTTAAAGAATTTGCCACTGATGATTTAAATGAGTTTTGAGCAGTGTGGAGTAGCGCTTGTTGTTTGTCGTTTCTGCGATCACAAATGCAGACATGGTTTTATGTTTATGCAGCGCAATACGCAACGCTTAAAAAGACAGTATAAGTCATTATAATCCATAATTATGTCCCCACTGGATGCAACAAATTCCTCATTTGTAATGGGTCATATTGGTTTTGTCTCGTTGCGCCGGTGTGGGAAACAGCATCACAGTTTGGTAAGGAGCGTAACATTTCTGTCACACGCTTGAGGAACCAATCAAAATGCACTGGATAGCTGGCCAATCAGAGCACACCTCGCTTTTCAGAATGATGAGCTTTGTAAAAATCGTCGCATTTCAGAAAGGTGGGGCATAGAGGAGAAACAATAATGGACATTATGTAGAAAATAATGTGTTTTTTGAACCTTAAACCACATAAACACATTGCATTACACCAGATAAAATAATATTATTTTTAGCAACGTCATATGACCCCTTCAAGTAAAGTTGAAAAGAAGTAGCCTAGAAGTAGTAGAAGTAGTACCTACTCAGAGAATATGTGATAACAGATGCATTCATTCACTCAGTTGAATTGTTTGAAAAAGCTGATTCAATAAGAACTTTTGCTTTGCTTTCGTAAATTTTCTTTGGCGAGCAAAAATAGACTAACCTTCTAAAATGTAAGTAACTCAGTATTGAGCTATTGTTTAATCAACTGTAATATAAAAGCCCATATGCCTACTGTATTTATCACTTTATATAGCTGTCTCTCTGTATATACACATATAAGGTGTACAGTAATATAAGGTGTTTTTCATAATTAAAACTATGATGTAATTTGTGCTAATTACATATTTTCATCCCTTCAATTAATTTTAGAACAAAATTATACAGGTTTGTCATTACTTTGCTGTCCAAAAGCTAACGTTTTATGGAAATAGTGAAACTGAACCGGTACTTCTGGTTAGTGTCTGTTATGGAATTTGACTCCCATTCTGCAGTGAGCTCATGAGGGGCTCCTGGCGAGGTTCACGCGAAGCTTTCAGCAAGTGTTATTGCGCTCGTTCACCCCTTTCGTATGTTTAAAGAAAAAGGACCTTGTGCTGGCTTGTGCTATTTTGAACCATTAAAATGAAATAAAATTTGACTTCCTTTCCAGAACTGAAAGTATACTTTTCCAAAAGCGGCTCCAGCAATCTTGTATTTGGGGTAATGGATTGAGGGATGATTAGAGTCAGGTGTGTTACGCTCCTCAGCCAAGTTGAACTGAAAACAAACCTCTAACCACAAGTGTTCAGCTCGCTCTTTCATTCTCTTTCTTCCATTTCTCCTGTTCTATGCAGCTTGTGCTCACAGAATTAAAAGTGTCATTTAAAATGTTTGGCAATCCAAAGTTTGTTCTGCATAGAAATGAGTCATTCTCTTCCTGCATAACAGATATCGAGTTCCAATTACAATGACAAAATCTATTATATAAGATTTAGCATGAAAAATACAGCTAATGTAAGTAGAGTACAATGAGAGTTTTTTTCTTCAGTCATGTTTGACTCTAGGTCAACCTTACATTTAGTTAAATTCAGTAGATTTATTTTAAAAGACTTGGGATTTATGTGCTAATTAATTAATTAGCGACAAATCTTTTACCAAAATATCAATACCCAAAATGTTTCTTGCCACAAGACTCTTTTACTGTATCATTATAATAAGAAATAAAATATCATGACATGACCAGCAACATCTTTCCTCTCTCGTGGCTCTGTAAATTAGATCATCCTCAGGCACAAGGCCTGTCTTCGCCCGGGCCACGTTTGAGGGATGTGAACAGCTAAAAAACATCCAACACACACAAAGCAATTATATCACACTTCCAAAAGACACATGACTGATAATCAAGATCATTCTACAGACACATTCGAGACTGCCAAGTAACTTGATCAGACTCTGCGTCTAATTGGTTCAAAAAGAAAAACACAGAGTCACCTTACTTCTGAGTTGTAGCATAGCTTTGTTTATTTTTTTTTTTAAATTTCATTTTCATTTTCTTTTATTTTTTTGCATAGGGAAACATACTTCCAGTACTGTATTCATGAGCAAATTTTTTTTTTTTTTTTTTTTTTTTTTTTTTTTGCGAACAGCGATGGCTGAATACAATGTTATAATGAAATATTGTTAAAGCTGTAATTTCCCCCTCACACCAGTTCAAAAACACATGGAAAATTTAGTTTGTTGTGCATGAGAAAAACTAATTTTTTCCCCATCCGTTTCAAAACTGACATACCGACTTTTGCTGATAGATTACAATTTAGCAAGGTTCATAAGAGAAACAGAGACAAATAACGAAAATCCAATGCTTTCCAAAAGAACATGGATGCACGTCATCATGCCAGCTGTGAATATGTCTGAACTAAAAGTCCACATGCCCCTTCCTGGTGTGAAGTGTGTTTATCTGTGCAGCAAGCAAGCATTTAATGAGTAACTACTATTGTAATATTTGTAAAGAATAATGTGATTAAAAAAAGAGGAAGGAAAAACCAACAAAAACCTTGAAATTTAACACTGCATTAGAATGCTCTCTGAAAAACATTTCAACCTTCGTCCTTTTAACTCAAAGCGTCCAAACATAGAGAAAACAGCATGCTTGAAAACAAACAAAACAACAAAGATAGCAATATTCATAGAAATTAAACCTTAATTCAGAATAAAAACAAACAATTGTTCTAATGGGACAGAGGGCACCCTGAAACATTGATGCGTGACTGTTTTGGGGTATCTAACGTTCGGAGTAGGCGGTATGTCAGGGTGTTTTTGGCAATTCATTTGTGAAAGACGTATCAAAATATTGCATAAACTGCGAAGCCCATGAATGGCTTTTCTCCCCTTTGAACAGAGACACTTTCTTCACCCCGTTTGAGCCATTTTAACCTTAGGGCCAGATTTAGAAAAGCCCTTAGCACATGCTAGCATTCTTAGCATTGCCAGACTGTACTAACCTCAATGTCAATATGTTGCGGCACTCCGAGGTTGTGTTATTGAGAGGCTTTGGCAAATCTGGCCCCTTGGTTGGATAATAACATACAAAAAGCATTTGATATACAAAAGGTGTATCCAATCCAGACCAACATTGCAGAGATGATGCCAGCGGGACGGTAAAATCCCAAGTAACAGCTCATGGTTTACATAGAACACATGGACGAGGAAAAGAAACCAAAGCAAAGCAGTAAAATGACAGGCACTGCATGTTAAAATTGTGTTTTAACCCATTTGGTATTTCTTACAGTGTTTATATCCATGTATATACCTTCAACTTGAATTGCTGGTTTGCTAAGAGTCAAAAAGGGAGTGCAAAAAATAATAAGCCATTCTACAGAAATTAAGGATGGGTCTTCATTCATATTAATCTGCTGTAGAACTGTACCCCAGAAACAGTGCGCCACCATCAACACTGCAGTAATATGTCATCAAAGTTCAGATTAAAACCATCTATCACCCCCACAGCTCAATCAGCAACATGAGTATCTGAAACAGTGTTTGAGAAGTTTGAATTGCGTACTTTAAATGGGATAACGTCAGTATATCCAGTGAGCTCACCTATGCACAAATGCACTCTCAGGAGCATATTGTTTCAGACCTGGGCAAACAATTTTATAATGCTACATTCACATCATGTCAGAATTACCATTCAAAAGTTTGGGCTCTGTAAGATTTACATTTTTTTTTTTTTTTTTAAAGAAGTCTCTTGTGCGCACCAAAGTTGCATTTAGCTTATTAAAGATACAGTAAAAATGTAATATTGTGAAATAATATTACAATTCAGAATAGCTTGTCTATTTTAAGACATTTAAAAATGTCAATATATTTCTGTAATGGCAAAGCTGAATTTTTTTTGTTATACATTTTTCAGGATTCTTTAAAGTTTATAAAGCTAAAGAAACAAAATGTCTTTATTGTCACTTTTGATCAATTTAATGCATCCTTACGGAATTATATAAAAAAAAAAAATACTGACACCAAACTTTTGAACAAGAGTATATATACGTATCAAGGTACATTATATTTTATTACAGGTTTATTTATTTATTTATTTTTCTATATTTTGCAAGAGCATGAAGATGTGATTTGATGTAGTGATTAGGTATTTCGTAAACATCTCATATTGGAATCTCTACGTGTTAATTCTGACCAGAAGTAAATGCAGTATTAAACTAACAGTCTTTTTTCACTTTATTTGAGTATTATAATGGTAGGTTTAGCCCAGCTTAGATGACTTAGTCCTTAACATTAGAAAGAAGTTTCTGCACAAAGATTTCAGTATAAAGCCTGAATTAATTGCATAGAGGCTATTCAGATTTTTGCACAAGTACAATTTCCAGATCTTTAGTGTATTACTGCTAGTTTGATTTTAAACCGAGCAGCTTGATTGATCTGTTATTATGGGTTTCAAACTGGTGCAGATTAACATAACTGCACATCATCAATTTCAGATTCACCAGTTGCTGCCAGTATCAAGCATGTCCCGTGTCAATTCATCAACTTTGGAAACCTACAACATACATCCTGCCAAGTGTCACAACATTGAAAATGGAAGGAAGGAAAGATTAGAAACTGCATTCCAGTGCCTCAGCCCTGAAGTGGTTGTCCAGCCCTTACTGAGAGAAGACAAAACAATGACCTGTCCACACGCTCACGGTTCTATCTACCTTGACCATGCAAAGTTCATGGTATTGCAATTAAGGTTTACATTACACAAACGGCAAAAGGAAACGGTACAATGTGAAACAGTCATGCATGTCTAATTCTCTCACGTATGCCTGAGTAGGGTCTCCTCGCATCCTGTTTATGTCAGTGGGTGAACAGGGAAATTGGACTTGGGAAATTTACATTCTATTCAGCATAATTACATGTGTCAATGTCTAATTATAGTGCATGGACCTCAGAATTAAACAATCTTTTCAGAGATGCACATTCTGACGATTCTGAATAAATACAGGCATGAGTAGGCTGATCTTACAAAACCAGGTGGAAGATCACACACAGTAAACCCACATCCAACAACTTGATGCCGAATCCAGGAAGGCACTCAGAAGAGTGAGGTCTAAAGTCCTGCTAGTCATGTTAGCCTGTACACACACACTCCATAAAACTATCAACGGGGTGAGGTAATCCATGCCACTGATTGTCCAGATTTGGTTTAAAAAAAAAAAACTGCACAAACAACAAAAAACAAAATCTTTAATCTGTATTTTTATATTTTTCCCAAGTTAAAAGACCTAAACATCCTTAATTTATAAATATATATATATATATATATATATATATATATATATATATATATATATATAACCACCACCGTTCAAAACTCTGGGCTCTGTAAAATCTTCGTTTTCTAAATAAAAGCAAACAATGTAGATCATTATAATTGTCTTTACTGGCACTTTTGACCGATGTAACGTGCCCTTGCTGAATCGTACTGACTCCAAACTTTGGAATGGTAATGTGTATGGTAATAAATATATATATATATATATTTACTAAAAAACACTTTGCCAATGGGGTAAGACAAATAAACTTAATATTCTCTTAATAACTTATGCAATCTTAATTCAAAGGTAAATGCATTTTGTTTCAAGGATGTTTAGATTTTTAATAGAAAAAGACAAAGTACTGATTAGCGTGACAAAGTACTGGTTGGAGTGTGACAGTATGTGTTTCTACTTCAACAATCCAGTTCGAACCTTTGAGGTTTGCTGTGTACAGGAACCTGGCATGATTTCAACATCTTAAAAGGGTAAATTTATCACATAAATGACAACAGGTAAATAAATGGACTCCATTCAAGCAGCTTCATCTCTCTATATTTCTTTCATTCTCATCATTAGTCTCTATTCATCATGATCATCAAGGCTGAAAAATATCCTCAGAGAAGCAAACCTTAAAAAGAAGTATTATTATTAGACAAAGTTTAAATACCAGATTATCTAGTGCAATCTTCCAAGTAGAAGTACAGGAAAAAAATGTGTTCAAAGATCTTGAAGCTAGCATGACAAAAGAGAAAAAATCTGCATAAACCTCTAAAGCTCAGTGAAGCTATTGGCTCTGTTTAAAATGACGACAAGTGATGCTGAATTTACTGGAGTCCATATTCTGGGATAAAAATAGCACTTGATAACTGTGTGAAAGGTGTGTGTTAATGGTGCTGACATTTTCTTCTCAACAGCAGATCCTTTAGAAGGAGCTTTCAATTTTTTTTGTGGCTTGACCACAAGCTTATGACTACTAAATCCAAATATAAAAAAAAATATTACACAAAAAAGACATTTTTATATACATTTGTCTTTTCCTCATTCTACTAGATATACGGTAAGCATTTATACACAAGATAACTGTGTTCAAAATGTTATATTTCAACAACACGCATAAAAATTATATCAAAACTTTTAGTCAAGGGTTTCGAAAACAAACAGTAAGATAACGTTTTTTTTTACATGCATTAGCTCAAATGCATTATTCATGTCATAGCAAGTTCAATCATCACATGTGGCCACTTTAAAAAGCACACATCGGGGCAACATTCTGCTCTTAAAGTGTTTCAAATTCTCAGACGCGTGTAGCCAATTTTATCATATACAAAAACAAACTAAGACGGCATGCTCACAGAGCTCACCACAGAGCTGCTGCGTTGGCGAAACTACGATCAGACCCCTGTTCTACTGAGCCCACCGTCCCAACCTGGCCAGAGGGTTGACAGCTTTAAAAAGATGAAAATGGAGCAGTGCAAATCTTCACAGGACAGGCGGCGGGCCGTGCAAGTCTGACCGGGGAGATTCGTCAGAGCTTCAGGTCATTTACAACTATAAAGTTTGCCATTTCTGCTTCAAAACCACTGTAAAATAATTCAACTGGGCCTCACTCCCCGAGGCAGACCCCCGTCCCGTCGCCTGTCCTGTTAAACACAAGGAAAATTGCTTGCTGAATGACGCTAGCACTTCTGTAAAGAGTTTGGATCATGGTACGGATGGAATGCCGTTCTGCTATAGCACTCCGATTCGGCCAGGGTGGACAACAGCAGGCTCACAAATCATCCACGACCAAGATCTTACCACGGGCATGATGTAAACAAAATCTCTTGTTCTTTCTCATTCAACTTAAACTTTTAAATAGCTACCAGCACTGCAATATCTATTGCAGAAACAATACTGTACACTGCATCACAAACTACAACATGGCCTCTCCTGACCCAGCTCCAGAAATACACAATATCTTCTCCTCTGCAATATACTCCCCTGACACTACACACTACGAATTATAAATTATCTCCTACCATCTAATTTTATAAAAAGAAAAAGAAGAAGAAGCATCCTGGTGTATTAATTCATTTTCTAAAAAGACACAAAGTCAGCAGTTCAATGGTTTCTTGCTGTTCTTGTGTAAGTACATTGAATTGGACAAATACTTTTCAACTACTCTCTATGAAAGCATTCTACAATTAATGTATAGACATATGCAAGGGACTCGAATAGTAAAACAACTTATTAAAATAATTAACTAATTAAAGTAATCATTAATGGTCACACGTCACTACATATTCTACTGCAGCCAGTGTTGAGCCCTCACAAAGGGGTTAAAGGGACAGTTCACATTTTCTTAGTAATTATTCACCCTCATGTTGTTCCAAACTTGTATGACTTCCTTTCTTTTTTCTGTGGAACTGATATTTTTGAAAATGATTTAGCAAATAACACATTGAATTAAATTTGCCATTTTTAAGTAGAAATACTGAAATAGTATTTTCTTTTAAAACATGCTCCAATAATCTTTGTTTTATTCACAACTAAAAAATTTTACAGTGTACATTTACATTTTTGGGTGAACTATCCCTTTAACAAATACCTGGGTTTTCTGAAATAATGAAATGTAAATTTGACCCTTTGACAAAGCAAAAATCTCTCTGTGGGGATGTAAAGTCTTGCTGATTGCAAAATAATTTGCTAAGTGCTCAGTTGTGGAATTTAAACCTGACCAAAACCAGTTCATGGGTTTATAGAGGATGGTCAACTAATTTTCATTATGTCCATCTCTGGCCGATCCTCTTCTTATCCATAATGGGTACGAACTCATTTAAACACATGATAACATACAATCTAAACAATTTAAGAGAAGCTTAACATGAAAACGGAATCAAAACGTCAGCTCAGAGCTGATATGAAGAGAGCTGGTACTGCATCTTACATGAACAGAAGAGGGGAATAAAACGGTAAGAAAATAATGCAGGGAAGATTTCATGCCAACTACAGTGCTTTTAGAAGAGGAAGAGGGTCAAAAAAGCCTCTCTCACCCATCCAAAACTACAGCTATCAGGTAACCTACAGGCAATCAAACATGCAGCATTACTTTCCTTTGTGACACTGGTTACATCAAATAAAGAAAAAATTAATCGACTCCTTTAAAATTACGCATTGTCATTCTTAACTAAAGGCAAGGCACATAATATGTTTTATAAAATATCGTGCAAAGTAGAAGAAGGATCGTTGGATAAAAGTCAAACCAATGTAGTACAAAGATAAAATCCATCTGTGTCATTGGCTCTTTGCTCAAAAGGGGTTGTTAAGGAGGAGTTGGGGAGCATTTTGCTTCAGAGCTAATACTAAGATTATCTGCCATGCGCCCATGTCAGTGATACGGTGGTCATTTAAGCTTAATTCTCATGATTTTTCTTTTGAAAGCACCATGCACAGTTATATATAATTCATATATAGAGATTTCCATATAATTTTCATATCAGCACCATTAAAACAAGTCATGTTGTATGTATTCTGGGCCTTACTATGGTCAACTCAATAGAATGTCTATGCAAAGCCATTATAACAGGTTAGCTAAAGCAACCAGAGTTTGTGGATATTATATCATTTTGGTGTGTGTGTGTGTGTGTTTGTGAAGGTACCTAGTAAAGCTCTGATATGTGTTGATTTTGTCATGTTCTGGCAGATTATAAGGGTGTGTGTTTTGTTCAGCTGTCTGCGTTTCCTGTGGCTAAGCATTAGCCCATGCAGCTGATGAGGGGCTTGGGGGCTTATTAGGCCTTTTAAAATATCTCTCTGGGCATAAAAACAACCCCTCGAACTCCTACAACAACAACAATCCACAGCAGATGAAGCAAAACGTCCAAGTAAAAAAAAAAAAAAGAATTCGGATGAAAATCTCGCAATGTCTCAGGCACTTTTCATGGCTTCGTGATTTGGGTTTGGTAGCGTTGTAGATTAAGCCCTGATGTTATTTCATTAGTACAAATCAACACATCTCAGAGTGCAGAATAAGCCATTTCTGAGGCAACCAACCAGAGACTTGCTGGTTGTAGGCGTCCACCTCCCAGTGTACTCAGGGATGGGCAGCATAGCCACTGACTTCCAGTTGTATTTTCGTCGTAAGGCATTACAGCCCGTCTCACGTCAGACATCCAAATCATTAACATTCCTAAGGATTAAAATGTATAATCTGCTTCAAAATAAAAACAGTCATAGTTTCTTGCATTATAAAGGTGGGAACAAAAAGAAAGCCTGTTTTTTTCTTCTTCTTAAACTATGGGAATCGTATAAAAGTACTCACATAAACATGGACACATTTACATAGAAAATGCTGGATTGTTCTGATCAGCTTCTTAGCTACTAGGAAACCAACCCTCATCTACCGTGAGATCAGAACATGACAAAAAGAATCGACTCGCAGCATTCCATATGATTAGGCCGAACAGAAATTTGCAAAAGAGGAAAAATAAAAATTTAAAGTAGTGCAATGCCTGTAATTTCCAATGAATTTAAACAAATTACACATAGAGAACAAAAAATTCTATCCTCTACACCCAATACTGTCTAAGTAATGACAGAACTATATTTCAACTCCCTTTGTCACTATGTGGAAAAATCCACGAATCTACATGAATCAAAAAAAAAACTCTAATCTGTGAACTCACAGAGATGAATAAGGGACTACCAATGTTTATGACACGCACAAACACACGGATGCACACGCGCACACACACTTACAGCGGGGTCCAGGAAATGAGGGGCTTTCATATTGCGTAGAGAGAAAGGTGCTGATTCACCCTTGCTATTCCCTGGCTCATCCTATGAAGGCTGTTTCACAGCTCACACACACCTCGTGTAGCCTTTAAAAGTACATGCCATTGCCTCAAGATAGGTGTGTTTCCATGTAAGTGTGTGCGCATGTGTGTATAGACGCTGACTGTGATGTATAATGTCACTGAGGTACCACTAATATTCCTCTGATGTACAAAAAACATGACAGGCTTCCACCAAAAAGTGGACTCCGTTTCAAACGGCGGAGAATGCAATTTAGAAAACATCACCCTCTGAATGAAACCAAGGACGCAGATACATGATTGTCAATAAAACTGGATGAAAAGTAGCCTTTTCGTTTCTTTTCTTTTTCCAAAATGTCATGTGAACGGAAGCACCGACCTTTTCGTTTCCTTTTCCATGTCGTGTTGCCTTGCGCACTTAAAAAAGAATAATAACAGACCGCGCTCACCTCCAAACCTGTGGCGAAATGCTAGCAGAAAAACCCTTTCACTGGGGTTTCTCTTCCCTGTTCGTTAAGAAAATAAAGGATACTTATTTTGCATATAGGAGGAAGCAGCACCTGTAGCAGAAGGAGGGGATTGAGGAAAGGCATTCCAGGAGGCAGGGAGTCAGAGTGGGCCTTTTCGACACGTCCGCCAATATATTTCATAGTTCGGGCTGCCCTCCCAGAAAAACAAAAAACATCCTCCTCTTTTGTCTCCTTTTCTTCTGTTCCATCTATGGCCATTCTTTCACGCTCTTATCCGTTTCCATTGTCTTTAAAAAAAAAGTGTATTGAAGCATCTTATACTGTACGTTGTTATGCATATATAAATATGTGTGCACATACATCTATACACACATATTGTGTATATATATATGTGTGTGTGTGTGTGTGTGTGTGTGTATATATACAAATACTGCATATATATCTGATTTTCCCTCTTGCATCTCGTTCACAACTTTTTTTCTTGTAAATTCCACAAAAAATTGATTTTTCAAATCCATGTCTGTGCCTCGTCGGGTTCGTCTCTGTGTGTGTGATGATCAGTTCCCCAGATACCAGGACTGCAAGAGAGAGAAAGAGAGAGAATCAAAGTCACCAAGACATCTGTACAAACACAAGTAACACAATAGGAGGAGTTCTGTCATTTTGCCATTTTTCTCAAACCACATAAACATTTCCACCACAATGTCATTTCCATCACATCTCAGACTGTGTACTGTTACAGCATTTTGTGGTTGAAATTACATTTCTGAAATAAAAAGGCCAACTACTTTTGACTTGCTGTGACTTATTTCATAGCCAACATTAATTTCACTTTTCATGAATCCTAATGCATAATTTGACAACTTTATAATTTGATTATTTTTATAATTCTGTTCACAAGTGATATTTACATAACCATTTACATGTTTTGGGTCTGTAATATTGACTTATTTATTTATTTTTAAATAAATTAATACTTTTCTTCATCAAGGGTGCATTAAATTGATCAAAATGACAGTAAAGACTTTTACTTTACATATACAAAAATTTCCAGGTTTTGCACAAAAATGTAAAGAAATGCAACTGTATTCAACATTGATAAGAAATATTTCTATCAATGTATTAGAACGATTTCTGAAGGATCATGTGACACTGTAGACTGGAGTAATGGCTCCACAGCTTGGCATCACAGGAGTAAATTGCATTTTAAAATATAAAGTTTTTTCAAATTGTAATAATATGTCACTAAGTTACTGTTACTGTATTTTTGATCAAACAAATGCAACATTTAAGTGTCAGTAGCTGAAGAAACATCCATAAACCCTGCTAGTGTGTGAGTTGTGTGTATGTGTTTAGGTTTTGAATGTGGTGGTGACAGTAAGTGGTATCTGTCCTGTCCATGAGGATCTAAATAATGCAAAAACTCCCCAAAGCAGAATCTAATGAGCTGGACATTACAACTACAATCAGTGGCTTTCTGATAATGGGAGGCAAACACATAGTCGCGGGCCAGAATTGAGGAACCTATTAATACTAATACAGAGTAAAATGCTATGAGTGCCAGACAGTGAGAGAGAGCTCAGCAGGATCCCACCCAAACCTTTTAAAAGCATAACAGGATTTTGGCTTTCATTCACAGACCACTGAAGTCTTTTTAAAATTTGACAAGGTTTAAAAACAGAAAAAAGGATTTCATGCCATAAGCCCCTGGCTCAATATTTTCCACTAAGGTTTTAAGTCATTTCACAGCAGTCCAACAGACGTCTTTAACTACCCCCAAATGTATTGATTTAATAATGCTAAAAAAGGATTTTTTCCCTCCCATTCCCTGCTGAAGAGTTTGTATACATCAGACTGATGGCTTGATTCTTAACACCAAACCACAGACTAATGACTCCCCAAATCAGATATTAGCACACAGCCTTGAGAATCTTTGTGCACATGACAGTCGTGGCGCCAAAGAGCTTTGGCAGCTCTTGGTCACTGATCAGCAAGA
The DNA here is from genome assembly GCA_024542945.1 of allo-octoploid hybrid of Carassius auratus x Cyprinus carpio. Taxonomy (NCBI): domain Eukaryota; kingdom Metazoa; phylum Chordata; class Actinopteri; order Cypriniformes; species allo-octoploid hybrid of Carassius auratus x Cyprinus carpio. The sequence goes on along the minus strand of CM045016.1, from coordinate 7,761,703 downwards.
AGGGAGGTTTCACAATCTACAGACCACATACAGGACCAGGTATCTAAAATTACATGCCACAATACAAGCTATTTAGCTTACCATACAGTATATAAACATCTTTACTTACAGAAATCAGTCTATTTTGACTTCTGTTTGCTAGCTAGCTGAGAGTGGTGTGATACTGATATGGAAACTTGAGCTAAGGTTAACCTAACACAACGCATGAAACTTCAGTATACTTTAGAAACTACTGCAGAAAGAGAAATACGTTTATAATGATAGCCAACACTGCTGGGAAATGCAAAAGTGCTGCTTTCTGATTAATTACTACAGTGTATTGGGATGCAGTTTTCCCCAAATCACATTTGGTGTTGATTACTGGATCAAATCCAAGCCCAAGAGAGTGGACAGTGTGGGGATTGTACATGTTTTCAAGCCTTGTGAATTTGACAGCACAATTATAGCCACTCCTTTGTCAAAATGTATTTTACCCAAAACTGAAAGGCTAAATGTTAGCCTTGAATGCTTGAGAGGAAAAACTGAATTTATAAATATATTCTGGAGAAACACACACTCACAGACAAATATATACTCCAGAGCTCTGGATATCATCTTGGCTTTGAGTTCAAGTGACAACTTGCCATTTTACTATATTGAAAATGTCTCTTGATGAGATAAATCTGCAATCCTCTTTCTCTAGAGAGTCAAGTTGAGATGTAATATATTATGGAAACTCAATACTTTCTTTGGTAGGAAAATGTGCTGCAACATATGCCCCTCTTCTTGGTTGTGATAGATATATTCTCTAACCTCACCTCAAACTGATGGCTTGATTAGAATTTACACTTAAATATGATCAAAACAGCTCAAGAAAATGCCACGCGTAGCGTTGTCTCCTGTTGTTTCTCTGATTTATGTGGTGAAGGCCAACAGAAACTGGCCAGAAATTGGGGAGGTATTATCAAATTCATCTATACAAATGTTGATACAACCAAACCAATGCAAAACCACTAGTGAAGCTGACTCAATTTAAAGCAGATATTTGACATTATCTATGAAATGACATACTATTTGCTTTCTTTATGAAAGTTTTCAGTGGTCAATTATCTTGGTGAGCTGAGTCTGATTGGTGGAACAATAAACAAATGGGTTAAATGTAAAATATGTAAAAGCTTGACTTGATAAACTATGAGCACACCATATTGCCACTTCTGTTATATTTATTTTTAATAATAAAAAAATCTGTTTATAAAAGATTTATACACTATAGCCAAACTCCAGATGTGAAAATTATACAGTGTGAACGTGAAAAATATAATAATTAATTAACATATTTATCAGCCTATATTTGAGATTCATAATGGCACACAAACGTTATTTGTAATAATCTAAACTGTAAAAACAGCAAGTCCAAGGCCAGGTGTTAAAATAATATTCCCAGGATAAAATCTGGAGAGTAACCATTCCATCTTTGTCTCATCACACAGGTTTCAGTCCACCGTTCCAGACTGTTCTCTTTTGCATGATATTTTCATTTTTCTTTGCACTAGGGCACATCCAAAGCTCAAACTTTCTCACTCACTCATTCTTTCCTGAGGACACAGAGACCAGTAGAGCCCAGGCTAACAGTGGTTAGGCGTTCACTCCAAACAAAATATTTAGTTCCCTATAAAAGTTTTGGGCTTTGTCTTTGTGACAGGTGGTTTAGGTTATGAAAATATAAAGCTGAGACGAGGGCGGGTTCACAGTCCAAGAAAGGGGACATATTAGACCACAAGGGCCTAACAAATGACAGTCTCTCCCTTTAATTACAATGCTTCAGGAGAGCTTGGAGGTGAGGCTGAAATACAAGCTCCTCTAAAACCAAAGATCATTAGCAACGTACCCTTTTCATCAGAGAAAAGAAAACAACAGAAGTCCATTAAACTCTGAGTTTAATACAAAGACAGAAAGAGAGTGTGAAAGAAAGAAAGAAAGAAAGAAAGAAAGAAAGATAGATAGATAGATAGATAGATAGATAGATAGATAGAAAAAACAGGTATATTAAAAATAAATTAAACAATACTGTTTAATTATAATTATTATAATAATTATTTACTTTATTTTTAAGGGTCAAATCAGGTATGACAGAAACTACACATTTTTACTTTTCACCTGTGTTATTTTAATACTATTATGTTTGTTGTTAATATTTTCAGTTACTTTACATTTAATTATGTTTAATTTATTTTTACAACTTTAAAAAGTTTAGTTTAGTGTTTATTAATTTCCATTTAGTTGCCAAGGCAACATTTAAAATGTTTGATTAAGTTTTTGATCTTTTATTTAGATTTTATTTCAGATTAAAATGATTTTTTCAGATTGTTTTTAGTTTTAGTTGACAATAACCCTGTTTTTAACAGTGTAAACAAAAGAAATAAAAAAGAAAGGATAAAATGAATTATTTTTAATTAACAAGTTGTATTCAAGTAAAAAAAATATTATTTAATAATAATCAAGTTTTTCTTAACAGTCGGGTTCTTTTTAAAGTGAAAGAAAGAAAAAGATGAGTGTTTTTCTGTCAAACTAGATCTGGACAGTCAGTGATTCCCAGGCCAGTCCAGTGTTAGTCTCGGTCGCACAAGACAGGTTGGTCAATTTGATAGGTCGCAGCGGTCTCTTCCTTTTGCACTCCCTCAAGCACAGCTTCATCTGACAATTACATCATGTCTGGTTTCCCCAAGCAACCAGACAGCCCTGGACGTGACCATCACGGAGCAAATGAATGGAACCCCCCCCCCCCCCACCACCACTCGTTCATTTGACTACTCTTTTAAAGGGACACAGACACACATTTACATGAGAGCCAGAAAAGTTTGGACTTTTCCCTAGTGCACAAGGAAGAACCTTAACTGCTATGTCTGTTTGTTGTTTGTTGGGTTCAAGGTTTTCAAGAAATGGTCTCTAATACATACTAACACACAGTAGTACTCGTCGATCCCTCTTATCTGTCTCTCTCTCGCGTCACACAGCTCAGTCAAGTGCATTTACAGTTTTTTTATGGAGCTGAAAGCACTGCAATGCAGCAGCGCACTCGGACTCCCGAGCCATGCAGTTCAATCACCTCCACAGTTCAGATTTTACCTGAGCACTGCCGCATTCCCCAGCCAAATCTCACGTAACTGCAGCTATTACTTAAGAAAGGCCTTTCAAGTCTTTATTTATGGGACTATAGGATTAATGAAGCATCACAGAGAATGTAAGATGCTATTTTGTGCCTTTTAATCAGGTCAGGATTTTGCTGAGCATGCAAAAGTTTTGCACATGATTCATAAATATGAAAGTTGAACACACAGGATTATATGGTGGACTGCAAAAAAAAAAAAAGAAAAAAGCATTTGTTTAATAATATTTTGTATATTTTATATTTATATTTATTTTTATATTTAAGATATTTTTCTTGTTTTCCGATAAAATAATAAAACAATGATATAATATATATCATATAATAATGAATAATAATAATCACAAGTAAATACTCATTTACATAAGAATTACAATTTTGTTGTATATTCAGAGAATATATTTTGTTTTAAGCACAAACTGCAGATTTTTTTTTTAAACCTGAAATTAAAAATATTTTATATAAATAATAATATTCTCTGAAAACAAGTCTTAATATTACATTATTTTATTTTAATTTATCTTAAAAAAATGTTATATAATTACTCAGACATTCTATGAATCACCCACATATTGGTTAAAGTGTTGTATCTACATTGGCTCTATATTTAATGTGAAAGACTACATTTCTTTTGGCAGCTGAGCGTCCAGCAGTAGATCCTGTATCTGCTCATTTCTGATCTATAATTGAACACAGAAGGCTTGGGTCTCTCATAGCGTCCAGACTAGTGCTGCAGTAGTGTTTCCTCAGGCACCGGGGTTCAATGGAAATTTTCAAATACTGCTTGATATTAAGATTGAATTTTTAACATTTTCATGGTGGTTAGGTTTCTGAAAGTTATCAAGAAAAGTTTTCAGTAGTTAAAATGCAGTTATTCAGTTTAGTCTATAATAAGCATTACAATTTAATTTGAGGTCTGTGTGTGTGTGTTTTTGAGAGTGGATGATCCGAGTTTGTTTGTGAATAAAATGTACATGGAGGTTTGAGTTATGATACCTGTGCCTGATACAGACTGCCAGTGTCTCGAGAACCAATTCCTACGAAGGAGCGGTTGGCAGGTGGCGTCCCGGGAGCAGAGTAAGCTGAAAGAAAGAGAGAAATTGGAATGAAATGGGACCATAAAGTTGTGAGAGCATCAAAAAGATGAGAAATTCTCAACATTATGCAAATCTCTGTAATGTCAGTTTCAAAATCTGGTTCCCGATGGATTTAGCGTTTAAAACACAGTTTAATATTACTATATTCAGTACAGATCTAAAATGCAGTTTGATCGTGTATGGCGTACATCTGTTTCGCACAGACATTGAACTGAGGCTGAAACTGAGTCACAGTTTCTGTGTTTGTTACCGTCAGAGTGTGTAAATAAATATTCTGTGTGGCAGAGGCTCATTCAGTTGTCTGCTTATGTAAATTCAGTCTGTTGTTAGTGAATGTGCGCCTTCATCTCTTAAAAGCTGTATTATCAGCAATTACAGAAGCTGATGTGCTTTCTTATGTTTTTTTGGAAATGCTCCTTGTCTTGTTGGTAAATAAGGAACACACAACATAATCTACACATCCACCTTTATCAAATTGGCCTTTTGATAAGCTGACGTGATTAAAGGACGTGATTCTAGCTGAATAATCATGCTGCGCATTGAGCATTGACTGTGTGAGATGGTGTATTGAGGCGATTGATCATCAGGGATTCTGCAGCACAGAGGATGGTGAACATATTGAGCTGTTCTCTGCATTAATAATTAAATTAGCATGATTAATGGACAGAGCAGCAAGCACTGGCCCATTAAAGCTGATCGAATTGTCATCCAAATGTATCTGTGTTATTTATACGGTTTAGTGATAGAATGACACTTGCTTTGTTTCTCTCTCACACTGAAATCAGCATTTTTTTTATAGCAGATAGTTCACTTTGAAGCTGTTTTAAAATATATATGAATGTGCTGAGTTGCAATGTTGCTTGGCAACTGTAAAAAGTCCATAGTTATGTTAATTAACTAAAAAAAAAAACATATGAAACATTGTTTATTCTGATTGTTAATATAAATAAATTAATGAATTAATTTAAAATAAATAAGTAAATATGTAAATAAATGCATTACCATTTTTGAAAGAAGTCACTTATGCTTACCAAAGCTGCATTTACTTAAAATTAAAATTGTAATAATTGTATATATATATATATATATATATATATATATATATATATATATATATACACATACACACACACACACACACACACACACACATGATAAAATGTGTCAACCATTCAAGTAGCCAAGACAACTGTGTGTTGTGTCTTTGTGACTGTGTAAATGGTTCATGACATGAGCCAGACCACTAACTCTGAGCCAGCCATCTTTATTTGTTGATTAGTTTATTAGGTTTCTTGTTCATTTTGCTAATTGAATCACTCTAAAAATGTATACTTTACTAAATCCTGGCCTTTAACTCTATCCATTTATGTGTGTGTGCTGCTGATTGATTTTATAGCTAAAGCTATGGTCAGATGTGGGACAAAGAGGGCAAAGGAACGGACGGGTTGCAAGAGTCCCACTTACTGGGGGAGGTGGGTGAGCTGGCAGCTGCGTCTGCAGAGGTGGTGCTGGATTTGGACTCTGGGGGCAGCGTCAGACGGGGCAGGCCGGGGGGTGGCGGGGGGGCCAGCATCTGAGAGGTGATGTAGTGACTGGATACCTTCACCTGACCACTGCCATTCAGCTGCAGAGGAAGAGAGGGCAATAGTCAGCCACTGTGGGGAGGGATACCTCACTGCCTCTACACAGCTAACATCATAATACATGCATCTACTGTCTCTGTGTTTGGCTTACTCTCTCTTTATCTTGTTTTTTTTCCTTCAGTGCTAAAACTCTTTAAGATCTCTGCATATTTAGGACTATCAGCTAAATATCATGGTTGACATCATGGAAGATTTAAACAATTCTTTAATATGTTAATAATTTTTGGTGAACTAATGCAGTGTTCCATTCAGTTTAAAAACTGGAATTTCCAACTTACTGTAATTGGAAAAGTGTAACAGAACGCCACAAAGATTTCAAACTCTTCAAAACTGACACTGATAAAAATGCATGACACTGAGGGCACAGTTAACTGTAAACATTCATTTATGTTACATTTATGTTATAAATGGCAGATGCTCATATCCTAAGTGACTTACATTGCATTCAACGTATACAAGGTATTCATCAGTTCATTCATTCCCTTGGAATCAAACCCATGACCTTGGCATTGCCAGTGCCATACTCTATTGTTTGAAGGAATGATTTCAAAATTAGATTCTAAATTATAGATAATAAAACCTGTTAAGTCAATATTTATAGAGACAGTTAAAAATAGTACATAACTATCTCTGTTGATATTTGCACACCTGCACAACAAATGCATTGCCATTTTGCATAATTTTTCAAGCATAAGACAAAATCTAATAGGACAACTTGTACAAAATATAGTGGGAATATCCCACGTCTGACACTGAATGGAACACAGTATTAGGAAATACATCTTTTTTTTTTTTTTTAAACCTCTACAGTGCTTAGCCTCTCTGCTGCCCCCACCTGCTCTGGGTACAATAAAATTCCCTGGAAAATGTTGGAGTTAAATTTCAAGAGATGCCCGGTTCTGTGATCTTAATACAGAGATAATTTTACATCATCATATAACACTTACTTAAAGCTCAATTAAAGGGTGATTCACCACTGACAAGTTGGGCTTTTAATAAAACATGGCTTTATATGGCTTTAAGTTGCTAAATGACAAAAAAAAAAAGATAAAAGGGCTGTGAAATTCCTATTGGCAAAAAGGGTAGGAAACTTCAACACCCATAATGCATTGGGCTCAATCCAACTGTCCGTGAGCAGAGATGGGTGTGTGTGTAACATGGAGAAAGAATACACATTGTTCATTTACACTGCCGACTTTGTAACAATACAAAGTTTGTTGAAAATTGGCAAACATATACTTTAATAATAATAATAATGTAGTCTTTAGCAAATTTCAAAATGAATACCCATTTTTCATACTAAAAATGATATTATTGTGATGTCTTAATTCGCCTGTAACATTTAAGAGCTGCTGTGGATTGTCGAAGGATCAGATTTTTTCCAAACAAGCTGTATTTGTCTGAAGTACTTAATTTCTTTAGCTAATCAATTTTTGAAAGCGGAAAATATCACTTGGTATCTGATGAAAATTTAAAGTCCAGTCACATATCTCCCCCTCCCCCTGCCATCAGCAGTTATGTGGGAGAAACAGAGTAACGTTGTGCACACTGTTCTAGCGAACGGACCATTATGCATCGTTCTATCGTTCTACCCTGGCCACAAATCCATAAAACCCTCCATCATGTTCTCTTTGTCTCTCAGAGGGTTTGGCTCTCGTTTGCATTCTCGCGGGGTAAAACTGCACACTCACTGCCCTGCACAACAATAGCTGGTGAGTGAGTCAGCGGCATTGTGGGCCGGTGCGGCTGTTCTTTGTGACTGCTTGGCTACGGTCAGACTGCAGTAGGGGGAATTTCAATGAGTCTGCAGAATCGCCAGGGCATGGCTGCCACAGGGCAAGATTCATAAATGTGTGTGTCTCTCTCTCCCCCCATATTTGTGCCAACATCAGCAACACCCCTAGACACAGAGATCTCCTCCTTCTTGGCTGTATTTCCTGTTCTCTCACTCTCTCTGCCTGACGTGGAAATGGCACATGACTCTCCTACAGGCACCCCTGAGGATAAAGTGAGAAGCCGTTCACACTTTCAGTAAATCACTGTCAGAATGAAGCCATCCAGCCAGTGCTAATTCTTGGTCCACAGTCAGAACAAGCAGAATCATACCAGAGCTGATCACCCTGTTGAGTCAGTGATGTTACTCAGAAGACATCCCGGGTCATTATGGAACATTAAGTCATAATGAGAAGAAATAACACTCAAATAAAGTGTTTTAGTAACTGTAAAAAATTTCCATGCACTTCAACTTAAAAGCTTTGCTTATATAATCAAATTTGCTATACATGTTATTTCAACTTAAATAATATTAAACTGACTTAAAATATTCTGAATCTTGGGTAACTTGTGTAAAAATTGAGAGAAATTGGTTAAATTATTTTTTATTAATTTTTGAATTTGAGTTTAAGTAATGGAATAACATATGTTGTCATAACTTATTGATTGTATCATTTTTACAGTGTTTAGGGATGCTCTGATATATATATAAAAAAATCTATAAATTTTACCTGATAAGTTGATCTTTATTTTCATGTACCAATAACCAATAATTGACCAAAAACCAATAAATGGCCAATTCTATACTGTTTGTCTAAAATTTTTTAAATTAAACACTAAATACTAAAATAAAACATTTTAAATGCCACAAGAGAATTTAGGCATATTTATATTTTTACATTTGGCAAGGTAAACATTTTATCAGTTCATTTTATGTAAACTGACACCATTCAAGGTAAATATTTCATCAGTTAATTTTATGCAAAGTGACATTGCATTCAGGTTATAAATTTTATCAGTTCATTAGTGTTTTTTTAAGATTAAGTTTAAGTTGAAATAAGCATTCGCAGTTAAACATCACTAAAAATTAAAATGTTTAAGCAGTGCTTTTGAATGGGTGCAGCCCAAACTCCACCCACCTTGTAGCCACGCCCCTGATAAGTTAAAAGGTGTGTTCAACTTGAAGCAGCACTGCACAGACCGATTGGTGTACGACATCAGAGTCCCACAGGAGTGATTCGAAAGCGTAAGGAGCGTCTGCTCTCTATATCGGTCATGGTACTTTGATGTCATACAATGATCGGTCTGCACAGACCTGCTTCAAGTTGAATACACCTATATACTCAGCCAAATAGGGTTTCATCTGTTGTCTGTGAGCAGTTGTGAAGGAAAAGGGGCTGATGGATGCTTGTGCTTAGACTGCAGATTGCTTTAACGGAAAGGGTGAAATCTCTTTTTGGTTCAGATTACATGGGCTATGATCCATCTAGGGCACATGATGGCATGTTTATCTGTCTCTTTTTCATTCTGTCTGTCTCTCTCTCACTTCCACACACACAAATACATAATGCAGATGCAAGAAGCAAGCAGCCAATCTCCTAATTCATCCCTTCTGGTATAATTTAAAGGGGTCATAACATGGATTTATTATTATTTAATTGTCTCCCCGAAGTCCACTAATGTTTTTTTTTTTTTTCTGCCAAAAACAATCAAAATTCTGCTGTTTTACATTTACTTGGCCCGAATAATTAAATTACACTCTTTTTGCTCTGATTTTAAAGGGATAGTTCACTCAAAATGAAAATTCTGTCATTATTTACTCATCCTCAAGTCGTTCCAAATCTGTATGACTTACTGTCTTCTGATTAACATAAAAGAAGATATTTAATGAAAAATGTTGGTAACCAGACAGCTTTGGTTACCATTGACTTCCACTCTTCCACAATTTTTATTTTTGGGCGAACTGTCCCTTTAATAAATGCTCCTGTTGCATGTCAAATGAGCAGCAGCGCTTTTCATCCACTAAGTCAGGACATTCAGACTTGCTGTTTTATGCCACACAGTTTTTGACTGTCATGGAAAATATTACCCCTTTACGCACAAATTCAACTCCTTTTTAATTCGGCATACTAACAAATACAGTGTTGAATATGAATAAACACGACAGGCTCTGAGCTGTGCTTGGCTCATGTAAGGGACCATATGGGGTCCTACCAAAATTATGGCTGTTGATTGGTTGAGCTGAACAAGTGATGCTGATGATATGTTTTCACGTACCCTCATATATGATTGTTAGAGCGTGAATGAAATAAATCGTCTATATAAGGTGTATCAGCATGCTCAATGGGATGATCTTACCGGGCTGGGCTGTTGATTGGACGGGTCACAGGCCAGAGAGACAAGATCCTTGAGCGGGTCTTGAGAGCTGAGGTGTGGGGGGTACCGGATGGCCGTGTGCTGGAAGTAGGTGGAGGCAGTCTGGGGGAGAATGGGAGCGCCAGGGAAGTGCAGAGACGAGGAGGGATGTGGACTCCGAGAGAGACCTGAAAGACACAATGATATTATGCCTTATTTCCTGGAAGTATCTGCTGACAGCCAATATGGTGCTTTTACTTCTTTTTAGTACTTTTCAGTCCCTGATTATTGTATGAAATAGAGAAGCATGAACATTTATTAACATATCTCCTTTTATGTTCGACAGAAGAAAGAAGTCATACAAGTTTAAACGACATTAGGGTGAGTAAACAATGACAGAATTGTCATTTTCTGTGAATAATTCCTGTCAGAATCAATACCTGTGGACTTCAGCTTTGAAACAAACAATATTTGGCTTTGTATTTGAAATAACATCATCAAAGAACAGTACTGTTCAAAAGTTTGTGATCAGTGAGATTTTTTTAAAAAGAAAGTAATAATTTTATTCAGCTAGGATGCATTAAATGATCAAAAGTAACAGTAAATACATTTATAATGTTACAAAATATTTCATTTTTTTAAATATATGCTGTTCTTATGAGCTTCTATTTATTAAAGAATCCTGAATAATACTATTATTACAATAATATTTTCAACTTTGTACCAAATCAGCATATTAGAATGATTTCTGAAGAATCATGTGACACTAAAGCCTGGAGTAATAACAAAAATAAATTATATTTTATTGGTGAGTATACTTCTTCACAGACTTCTTTCAAAAATCATACCAATCCCAAAACATTTGAATGTTAGTGGACCTGTATATAAACAAATACGTTAACGCTCACCCCTTACATTTTAGTGACACATCTGATTAAGCTGCATAATGTATAACCAACGTCATAATTAAAGAGCTCTTTGTTGAGTTGTCACGTCCCTGTCATATTTAACCATCATAACTCTCTACAGAACACTCTGTATGCTATCGTCTTGATGTTACGGTGCAGGCAGCATATGGCTGACACGCTCCACCAATTCATCTGAACAGCAAGGCTAATTGTTAAAGCATAACTCAGCTAGCTGTGAGGCTCTGGAGATGACGATCACTGTACTACTATAAGAGATGACCTGACAGTACTCCTGTCTCAGCCCAATTAAATTGTGAACGATTTATCTGTGCATGTTTCATATGTTTCACCAGAACCTTTCTTATAATCACCTGCATTCAGATGTGCCTCCAGCCAATCAACAACCGATGGATAGAACCAAGCATTTTTTCTTTTTCGATAATCTGTTTCATGCAAATGTACTTCACAAAATCTGTCGCTACTTACTTTAATGCACAATCGTGGTCTCAATATGAACAATTCATGTTATTCCCAAGGAACAAAATGGTTTGACTTTATAATTTTTCATCAAAATGTAATAATTTGCCCTGAAACAACTTTCTTTTTCTGGTGACATCACTTAAGATTAGTGTTACCCAATAGCCAAATAACTATTTAGACAATTTACTTTTGCACGAAGAGTGGCTCCATTCTGGTATTTTATTCCCACTTTTCACCATCTAAATATTTCCTGATGGCTAAAATAAAGCCCCTGCATATTTTCTTGTTCATTTCATCCAAAAAACTTCACATTTAAGGTTTCAAAATACGTTGTGAATCGCAAATCATGCTGATTTTAAACAGGGCCTTATATAAGTAGGTTGTACATGATATGTTGATATTAGAAAAGACAGTTTGGATAACTAAACACAACAGTAGAAATTGTATATTTGTTCTCCCAGCTAGCCATTTGCTGTGTTTGTGTGTGCAGGCCTGTGATGACAGAACAGACAGATATATGCACGTGTGTGTTGTCCCCTCACCGCTGTGCACTGCAATGACAGGTCTGTGGTGCTGTGTGAAGCTGAGACGTGGAGAGCTCTCCTGAGGAGACGGGCTATCCATCTCTGTCTTCTTAACTGTAGGGGAGATTCCTGTGTGAAAAAGAGAGAAAAGTAGAGAGAGATGGAGGAGGGGGAGGAGAACGCGTGCTTCGCTTATACGAAATACTGCAAATTCAGCTCCATTGTTCTATACAAGGACAAACTTTTCTGAGTCTAAAGGAAAGCTTAGTCAGCTAATTAATGAGCACTGCATGGTCACTCTCGATGCTTCCGTCAGGTCACAGCAAATGCTTCTAGTTACCACAACTGACCACAAGGTGGTGCAGTGTGACGAAAGAACTGGAGTTTTGACAGCGCTGCAGTGCAATGCAGAAAGTGCACTCTCTCTTTGCGGCCAGACCAATGGGATTATGGGAAAATATGTCTGTAGCTGATGATCTGCATCGGTTATTTAAAGTCAAAGCAAAGATACAGTCTCCATATGGATGTCAGAGTGATCTATTTAGAACCTTCCCGATAGCTTTTGCTAATAAGTTTCCAGAAACGGCCTTGTTTTCAAAGGAGGATTTGTGGAGATCTTCTACATTCTTTCATATTGTCATTTAAAGAGATAGTTCCCCCCAAAATTAAAATTCTGTCATCATTTACTCACCCTCATGTCACTTTTAACCAGTTTGACTCATTTTCTTCTGTGGAACACAAAAGCAGATTTGTATATTTCTTCCGAACATTAAAAGTCAATGGGTTCCCACGTTCTTCAAAGTTTCTTTTATGTTCCGCAGAGGTAAAAAGTCAAACAGGTTTGAAATGACATGAGGGTGAGTAAATGATGACAGGATTTCCATTTTTGAGTGAGACATTCCTTGAGGGACACAAATCATTAATGGAAACAGTTCCGCATTTTATCTTCTGATCTTAATCCATAGGTGCATAGGGGTTCATCTGTGAGTACAGTGATGGCATTTGCCCTAGAGGCTGATATGAGACCAGTGCTGATACTTCATACACAGTGATGGATTTCAGATTCAAGCTGGTTATGGATCAGTGGGGAGGGGTGAAGCAAGGTCTCCTGAGATCTTAAGCAACAGTTTTGGCTGGAGGGTTAATGGATATTCACAAGGGTGTGACAGAAGTCAGATGTTATGCAAGGTCTGAAACAGCAACTCAGCACCTTTCTAATCTCACAATAAACTCTGAAGGTTTTAGGCTGCTCTGGAGCTACAAAATTGAAATCTTTTTGGTCATGAATAAATATTAAATTGTATGACTTAATGCATGCAAATTAATTTTCAATTTTTTTTTTATATATATATATATTTAAGGCATTTTAGCTCCGTTTCAAAACAAGCTGCCTTTCCTCCTAGGCCTACTTCCTACACAAAACAGAATCTTAACTGTCTTAAAACCCTCATGTTCGTTAGCATGTTGCTAAGCTAATGGCACAATACTCTTAATAAACAAAAATAATGGGTAAAATAATCATTGGGTAAAATCATTTCAATTGCATTAAACTGTTTTAATATATATCTTTCAACATTGAAAAAAATGTTATATTTTATATATACAATAACATTTGACTAACACAGAATGTGCTAAAAATTCAGCTTTACCTTTACAAGAATAAATTATATTTATAAAGATGTTTTAATAGAAAACAAAAATTTTAAATGGTAAAAAAAAATTCCCAACATTTACTGTATTTTTGATTAAATAACTACAGCCTTAGAGAGCATTAGAGACATCATTTCAAACATAAAACAAAAAAAAATCTTACCAACCTCAAACTTTTAAATGGTTATGTAATAATCATGTATCGCACATGATTATAATTACACAACCGTTCAAAAATTTGGGTAAGATTTTGTAATGTTTTAAAAGAAGTCTCTTGCATTTATTTGTGCTCAGAGCTTGTCACAATGCATTATGGGATTACATACAGATCACTCAACATCAAATATGTTTCAGTACAAACAATGAACTAACACCAAAACTGCATTTGCACCTACGAACCACACATCCTATATTTGCTCCCACAAACTGAACTTTCCCTACATAGATTGCTCATTGAAACTTCCCCTAATAACAAGAGAGGTGGATTACAGCATGGTTTCTATATCTACTGCTTGCCCTACTTGATCTGAAATTAGTAGAGCTGCTTCATCATAAAAATAGCTGTCTAAAATGGATTTTTAAGATCTTTATGGTGGGTTGATGGCTGTCCAAACCCCTCAGCTATTCATAACTTTAAAGGCAGTGATTCTTCATACCTTTTTCATTCATTAGTTATGCTTTAGCATCAAAGGTGATTATGATATACACTGTCACACTTGAGTTAATCCCAATGTATTTCTTCCATATCACTACATAAATCAAAACGCCTCCAAAACAGAACCACAAATTTGCATTATGAGCACAGCAGTAAACCAGCCAACCCAGTTATTCTAGTTGTAATTCATTTACTTAGAAATGCTTCATGAAGATCTGAAGATGATGGAAAATTATCTTTGCAGAGGAGTAGACAACTGAAAGGTCAAAGGTTAAAGACTTGACTATAACCATGCAAATAGGTCTCTGTCAGTATGAAAATACAGCAAATACTGCTCCAAGGTGCAATGCAGCTTTCTGCAGACTTTCACAAAAAACGAGAGTTCATGAATTAATTAGGATTTGGCACTACGTTAAGGAAATTCAAATCCAAGTTGCTTGTGATTTCAGACTTCGTCCACTGCAGTTGAAAACCTGATATGTTTGTCGTTCACTATCTGAAAGTGCTACAAAAATGAACTCCATGCACAATAGGCACCCACTAGTCGACAAATCGATTAGTTCTACCACTATTCACTGCTTTGGATCTGTGTCGACTAGATCATGTCACTTCAGTTCCATCTGTACACATACTGACAGCAGGAAGAAGATTCTATTACTACTACAAATTATATGCATTTCTGTGTCATTATGTTTGTATGGTAATCTGTAAAGGCCATCATATTTTAGAATATTTGGGAATAGAAATGTACCACACCATGATTGTTAGCAAAAACTCTACAACTATTACCACTACTGAAAATCTTTAATCTATTATCTATAAAACTATTAAACATCTTTAAACTATACAAATCGTTAATTAAAACAAAGCTGAAATAAAATGGAATATGAATATTAGATGAAAAACTTAAAATATTTTTTATTAAATATATAAAATGAGCATAATAGAAATATTATTAAATATTAATATTTAAGAACTAACCTTACTTTATTAAGTTACACATAATAAAGTAATTTTAAGAGTTAGATCACTTAAAAATTACTCCACACTTTTTAGAGCGTAGTTTGACTAGATGACTACAGTAGTGTCAAAATGAGTAGCTCTTCGAGCCCTCATGCACAAGAAGAACGTCATTATGGGTGGCATAGTGAGGGATCAAGGAAACTGGAAGATTGCTGGTACAATCAATATAAGTCACCATTGTGCTTTAATCCAGGTTGCTCCAGAGGGATTGTCCCTGTAATAAGTTCATGGCCCAGTTCTAAAGTTATTGCCCAATAGGTTCATGGAATAAACCTTTAATAAAATCAAAGCAAATGGAACTTTTTATTTCCATTTGCAACTCTGTATTTCTGTGTTAAAATGTTGTATTGTAAGATCAAACATGAGGCTCACCTCCTTCCATCTCCTCTGTCCAGTTGCGTGAACTGCTGGCAGGGGAGTTGGGAGACGTGTAGTACTCGCCCCCTGGGCTGGTGTCTATATCATCCTCCATGGATCCAGACTTGTGTCTCTTACTTCTGTGTGAGTAAAAAATAAGGAGAAAGAGAAGGAAAAAAATGAATAACAGAGCAAAGCATTTAGTCAAACCTTATTTCTTACACAGACGAACAAATGCTCTCCAAAACTGTCTGGACGTGCCTAATGGATGTTTCTTTGGACCTGCTTTTCACAGGCACTTAGCTACGACGAGCAATTTGCCAACATTCACCTTTTGTTTTAGCTTTGCAGTGCGTTTAATGGAAAATAAATGCATTAATCAGGACTGAGGCTTTGGCTAACCACAAAAGCAGATAAATCAAATAAACTGCCCTCAGCAGACCAGAGTGGGGGGCCGTATTCTTTTACATTCACCCATTTTTCCCAGGTGCATGTAAGGATTTAGTTTTGAAATTTTTTTATTCAGCTTTGTGCATTGCCTGGGGTGGTTTTTGCCATGACACACACATGACAAATGTTACTGTCACCAAGGTGTACTGGTGTCTTGAGCTCAAAATGCCTCGGGCTCCCTCTGTCTAATTCACCCAATGTAGAAATAGTTAACAGCCAGCATTTATCATGGAGAGATGCTGACAGGTACATTTAAAACTCTCAAAGCCTTGTCTAACCACCCTGAAATCTCACATGCGCCACAGTTTCAGCCTGGTTCGGATAAATAGGCCAAACAAATTCTGGTTTGAACCAATCAGCAACTGCTGCAGGCTGTTGCATTCATGGCAACACAAAGGACCACCAAACTCAAAAACAACAGCTGGCGTACAAACATCTTCTACAGGGTAGCTGCTGTTGCTTCTGGTCATGAAGTAACTGGGTTGGATGCCACTACAGCTTTTGTTGAAGCAGAAGTGAAAGTTAAATCAAAGTTAACCCACTGATACATGAATATATATATATATATATATATATATATATATATATATATATATATATATAGTAATACATTTACATTTTTTGTTTGTGAAATTTGCCTTGTTTACTTCAGTCTTTAAGTTGAATGGAAATTCCTACTTAAATACTTAATAAGCAAATGGACTTCATACAGTGGACAGATATATTTTCAGCTACGGAAAGTAAACTACATTAAATACATATATAATACCTGAATAAAAGTATTCTATAGATCTTATAAATAAAAATCACAGTGTCTTTTGAAAAAGACGGTCATTTTAAAAACAAAAGGTCAAAGGTCATTACTTAAGGACCTCATAAATCAGACACTGAAAAGAACAATTTGACAACAACTGTGGACAATATGGTAAACTATCTGGTTTACTCCTTAATTAACATCAGACTGAACCACTGGACTGAATCAGAGGATGTTCATGACTTCATCAAAGCTGGACATGGATGGAATCCTTATTTTAATTTTGCATTGCGATAACCAGATGTGGCTTAATTTCCGTGTCTTTTTTTGATTCTTTACTGTACATACACATGCACAAACACAGGTTAGATCTCATCACCAGTCAAAAGTAGCTTAAGGACACAGTGCCTTTGACAAGAGGAGGTGGGCCTGCTGCAAGCAGATGGTGGAGACGTGTGTACTTACCCACTAGAGGAGGTGCTGGGAAGGGTCCTCCTCATTCCCACCCCTGAAGGGTTCAGATCATAAGCAAGATGACCCTGCAGCTCTCCGAGAGAAAAGTTCGGCCCCGTACCCGTCACCACCGGTGCTGCGCGCGCACACACACACACACACGATATGATAAGCATATAACAGTTAACGAAAAAATATATAAACTTAAAAAACATTTGCTGTAGAACTATTTTATATATATAACGTGCACTAGCATTCAATAGTTTGGAGTTGATAATATTTTCTCATTAAGGCTGCATTTGTTTGATCAAAAACAAAGTAAAAACAATATTGTGAAATATTATTACATTAATTTTTTTTTTCTATTTTAATATATTTTAAGATGGAGTTTATTCCTGTGATGGCAAAGCTGCATTTTCAGCATCATTACTCCAGTCTTCAGTATCACATTATGATCTCTCAGAAATAATTCTGATTTGCTGATCTGGCGCTCAAGAAACATTTCTTATTAATCTTGAAAACAGTTCTGCTGCTTTGATATTTCTGCTGCTTGAACATTTTTTGATTTTTTATTTAATGAACATAAAATTCAAAAGAACAGCATTTATTTGAAAGACAAAACTTTTGTAACATTATAAATCTCTTTGCTGTCACTTTTGACAAAATTAATGCATCCTCGCTGAATAAAAGTATAATTTAGTAGTATTAGTATTTATTTTAGTAGTATTTATTTTCTTCAAAATAAATTTATCTTACTGACCCAAAACCTTTATATGGTAGTGTATCTATCTAAAAAGTACTTTGGTATCACTATGTTTTTTTGGATATAGTATCAATACAATGCCATGTTTTTGAACATGTATCATTGTAATACTATAATATTCTTTGAAATGTATCATGTAAATACGGTGGTAAATGAAAATAGTAATCATTCAGCGCCATAATATATATCAAAATACCATGGCAGAGAACTAGCTTTTGATACCTTCACTGTACCAAGGCCATGACTCATTACTTCTTGTATAGGACAGTAAAAAATCTCTTAGCACCTTCACATAGAGGAATATTTGGTGTTGAGCCATGGCTTTGTCTCTTTACTCACATGGTTAACAATGGTGATTGTTGTCTAGTGTACAGTAAACTAGAGTTTTGCAGCACGACTTGCATTATGTGGGTGTAATCTCATACATTCATGTTTAAGCCCACGTGAGGCTTATGAATCTGTGCCACTGCATGTCTACTTTTACCTGAGCTGACCTCTTTCTTAATATCATTCCATTACTCTGTGTGTGAGTGTGTGTTCAACTGCACAGTGATTGCTCGGGCTTAATGGACAGGCTGTTTTGTGTGTGTGTTCAGTTATGTCTGAATGTGTTGTATGTAAATATAAAGTGGGAACAATGGGCTTGTTGTTCCAGCATGTACTGTATGACTGTGACCTACAGTATATGAACAGGTATATCAAATATTGTGTAGGAGTAAAAAAAGACCTGGTTTGAGCATGTTGGTTAATGCTGATAAAACTGCATAATGCACAATAAGACATTTAATTAATCTCTAGCTCTTAGCATCCATTCGCGATCTAACAGTTCGTTTGTAACTTGTAAAACACTGTGATTGCACACAGGTGTGAGGAGTGATACACAGCGGTCTTGCTTAGTTGACTCACTTACAGTATAAGCCAACTGGGAAGAAGAAGAAAATTTTCAGCTAAACACAATCAATTACGTTGGACAGACTGGCAGGATTCCTTTCCTTCTAATGAGGAACTGTCAAACCTGACATAAAACGGCTGTGAAATTGACGCTTGCGCCTGCTATGTGGACTATGTGGGAGGTGGGAAGGGACAGATGAGATGTGAAGACAAGAAAAAGAGACTAAAAACTCGAACAAAATGATTCACTAAAATGCATCAGTCTCCCAGAGACACTTTTAAAGGGACAGTTCACACAAAAATTCAAATTCTGTCGTTATTTACTCATCCTCATGCCATTCTAAACCTGTTTAACAGTAAATGATGATAATTTAACCCAGATTTAATTTTGAGTGAACTATCCTTTTAAGTATATTATATAAAATATAAAAGCATCTCACTTCTTGATACTTGCACCAGTTCTGTTACGCTGAAGACGCCTGAAGTTATGAAGCTATCTTGAAACTCTGGAGCATCTGTTAAACAGATAAAGAAAACATGGAATAAATGATGGAACTTTCCAACACAAGGATATCACCAGCATCTCACGCACAAAGAAATTCAATTTAGTTTTCATTTCTAAGTCACTCTGGATAAAAACATCTACTAAACGAATGCATGTAGAAGTTTTACATAAGCTTAGGCTGTTCAGCCAGTACACACGGCTTGGAGTGAATTATATCAGTATGCAATATTATATATATATATATTTGACAAACATATTTTAAACAGTTGCCAATGGACACAGTAAAGTACATCGGCCATCCCACCAGTCCCATAATAATACCACGGCATTATGAGCAGGACTGAATATGTGAATAAAGCCAGTGTCCTGATCGCACCTGTCTTGCGTTTTTCCAAACTGAGCTAGATTTTTATCCACACGTAATGCATAATAAAGTGCTGGCCTTTCAGACTAGCTCTGTTGAAACAGGGGAATGTGGGTAAGAGTGTGAAATGAACTGGGCAAAGATAGAGAGAGAGGTTGAGTGTGTGGGTATGGGTTTGAAGCTGTGAATATAGGTTGCGTTGTATAAACAGGATGTTTGTATAGTGCAGAAGAGGACGCTTACAGGACTGCACCACACTGTATGCTGCAGCACACAGTACATGCATGTGCACTGCAAGTATTCCTGTACATGTGGTCGTGTGAATGTGTGTGTACATGTGCTCTCTTACCCATGGTGGCTGCTCGACTGTCCTCTTGATCTGAACCAATACCTGTCCGAGGACTACTGCTCTGTTCAGCCTCTGAGAAAGAAAAAGAGAGACAGACAGAGAGAGACATTAGTCCTCAACTCAGCAGATTCTCTTAACAGATATATAAAGACGAAGGGGCTTGGAGAATTGAGGTCAATATTCTGATTTTGCACGATAATTTTCACACTATGGTGGATCAGACCTTAAATGTTGCATGAATTTACCTTGATTTTACGCTTTGCAATCTTAAACATTTGGTTTTCTATGAAGCACTGAACAGTTACAGTGAATGAGGGGGCCTAATTTATATTTTAAAAAAATATTAATAATATTGCACATATTTCTTAAATAACATGACAGGATGCAAAGGCTGTTGACCTTAAGGTAAATGTTGATATGTTGTACATGTCAGGCCCGGACTGGGCATCGGGAGCAGCAGGAGAATTTGCAGTGGCCTGGCAGCTGATTTGGCTTGATTGATTTGGTGATAATTTCTGATTTTGTAATTCGATAATAAATCATAAATCAGTAAATAGATTTTTTATGTTCCTGCTCAAGCATTTTTAATAAAGAAAAATATGAATATTAAAAAACATATATAAACATGATAAAAACAATGGAAAATTTAAATAAAATAAATATACATACATACAACAAAACTATAAATATAAACAGTGGTGTTGTGCGGTGTTTACTGCATATTCCCACTTCTTTATCAGTCAGCATTGTGTATACCCACGTCTAAATCACCTCTAATGCGCATCATTCAGTAGTGTCCTGCATTAGCCAAAATCATGACAGTGCAGCATGTGAGTAGCTAACCCAATCGCATATGAATAAATGCAAATATTCCCTAAAAACACCCAGTAAAGAAGTGATGCGGTCAGGACAGCGGTGTAAACACTAAACACTCTCATGCAGTGTGTTTCATTCATATGGGAAGCAAGAGGGCGCTCTCGCGCATAAAGTCCAAAACTGACTCCTAGAAGTAATGACTTATGACATGCCAGGAAATCCCTTATATGGAAAAAGGCATCCAGGTATTGTAGCCAAAGCAATCTATGCTGTAGCTATGCTGAATAAAAAGAAACATTTCAACTGATGAAACATGAAGACAATAAACACACGATTGCGTCTCCAGGTAATAAAAAAAATCTGAAAAATAATGCGATGCTAATTGACAATAATTTATTACAGCTGGCTATAGAAACTATAAAATATATCTTCTGCCTTATTCTGTGATAAAACTATGATAGACTATACCCAATTCTCAAGGAACCACTACACCACTGATTATAAAATAATATTACTTTTTTGTGCTGGATAAAAATAAATTACAAAATTCAGGGATCTTTTTACAGAGCTATGTGAAAATCTGTATTACTAGAACAATTACACCAGCAGAATATGAATATAAAACATACAAATAATAAGCATTTGAATGATTACTCTGATTCTATATGTGGTACATTTCTATAAATAACAATCATGAGCAAATTGCAGCAGCATTAAGGTTATGATAAATGGGGCAAATTTTTGAGCAATGTTGCTGGGCAATGTTGCTGTCAACAGGCAACCAGGTGAGACACAGAACCCACGACCAATCTAAAGTATCCAGATAGAAATTTGTTGCCCATTCTCAGTGGAAAAGTGCCCAAGCAATATTGCTCAAAAAAGACGCCTCGTGTATCATCACCTTTAAAACTCGAGTCCAAGATTCTGAGTCTTTCCCAAATACAAGTGTATGTTCAATGAACAGAAACCTCTGACATGTTAGCGCGTGGTTGATCATGTCAGCGATAGCTTTGCTAATCTGACATAAGAACACGTTTCTGTATAAACAACAGAGAAAGCGAAAACTCTGTTTGTTTTAAACAAATCACTCACAGGTTACTGATACAGCCATGCGTTCTGATACCCTGACGAGTTGAGGCTCAGCCAAATGGCTCATAAGCCTTGTAAATGAGAAACACACCGTATCAAAGTGCTGCAAAATATTCTCTTTCTTTTCAACTTGTTTGGCAAGACCAAACATAATCTTGTTGAACCCTCTTCACTGGCAGAGCACAGGGACTGTATTGCCAACGTGTAAACTCATTGATACAACAACACTGCCAAAACAACCTAATCCAACCATAAAACCTTCCCATTTGTGTGCGTTCCAGCTCTTTGCCACACGGATGTGAGGGAAAACGCAGATAAACACATAAAACGAATTTGAGTCAAGCAGCGGCAGAGGATTTTCTGAATAGGGAATGAAAAAATAGAGGGGTTACTGCAAGGACTCTGGCAGGCGTTCAAAGAAAAGCCAGTAAAAAAGCTCAAGCTGAATAAATAAATAAGAAAGCTCCCTATCAGATGGGATGCATGCCACTGCCAGTTCAAAGCTGAGGAGAGTCCGACCGGCTGCACACGTCTGAATGCAACGCTTCATTACGACTCTAACACTCTTTGTGGCCTGCAGGACTCAGAGGCCGACCGCAAACTACTGCTCAAGAAACACATGAAAACACACAAGCAGCAGCAACACACTTGCGATGGGAGTGCAACTTTCTTATATCTATTTTTTAATAGTTAATACAATAAAAGTATTTGCCTTTGTGATGTAACCAGAAAGCAAAGTCATTTCATAATAATTAAAGATCACACAGTATTTTTTACCTTTGAAATAAAACCTGTGTAAACCACAATAAGACCAGGAATGTGCATTAGGAAAAAATATGGCCAATTTGGATTTTATGTTGACTTAAACATCACAACTAGTCTTGCCCGCCCGGATAATGATGCCAAAGTAATTTTTCCCTGCCATGAAATATGAAATGTTTTCTTAAAATATATGTGCAAAGTGCAGCCTAATTATGTTGTTGCAAGTAAAATACACATGGTCTTGGAAAAAAAAAAAAAAAGAATTATAAACCCTACAAATCTTCAAAAGTTCAATGACATTCCAAAGGAAGCGGTTGGACCCGGGCCATAATACTCAATGTTTTGATTATGAAAAATTGGAGAGGCCTTAAACAGTAGGAGACAGATGGATGCTGAGAAGTCTGAAGTCTGTTCCAGAGAAGACGAGCAATGCTTAAAAGTGCGGCAAATTAAAAATAAAAAAATAACCCAACACAAAACATAAACAAACATGTCTGTCATTGCTGCGATTCTTCGCAGGCCAGGATGATTAGTGCTGCCAGCTACACAGAGGGACATGCTCCAGTTCTCTCTCTCCCTCAGCTTTTCTCCTCCATAACTGTCTTCAGAGTCCTGTACACTCCTGCCAAAAGCTGCGCCGGTTTCTAGGCAGGCAGCCCTCAGACCGAATCTCTGGCAATAAGAATCGGAGGGAAGGAAAAATAAAAGTGTCCGTTTGAGGGAGGAATTGGCAGCGAGTGCCTCTGACACATCTCAGTGTCCAAAAGGACCCGTGAAGCTGAAGACACCAAAACATAAAATGTAAATAAGAGAGGAATTGCTTCAACCGAGAGCTCCTCATTTTGTTTCCGACATAAGTCCAAGAAAAAAAGTAGAAATGCAGATGGAAAATATGATGCAATACTGTGTACTTGAATGGCGGCCATTTTCTTTGTGGTGCATGGAGTAAATGTTTGCCATTTTGTAAGGCGATTTCTCAAAAAGTGACACAATAATGAAAAAACTAAATCTAATCCAATCATAAAACAATTTTTTTCCACACAAATCTAAGGGAAAATGCAGGTAACGTTCACAATGTAAATAAAAGAAGAATTGCTTCTGCAAACAAAGAAGTAGAAATGCAGACGGAAAATATGATGCAATAAAGTGTGCTTGTACAACGTCCATTTTCTCTCAAGCGCGCCATTTTGTAAAGTACTCAAACTCTGTAACGCTTCGGTAGCTTTTCTTAGTTGGACTACAATCCGATGTGTGATCTGGACACGTAAGTCTAGTCGATTAGTAACCCGAGAAATATTCTCTGACCTATTAAGACGACTGCTTCCTTCTCCCTCAACAGAACCATCATTTTTGCTTCGTGTAATATCTTTAGCATCTTGATGATTTAACGCCCCCGCGCTTAAGAACTTTTTGTCCTTGTATGTGTTTTCCCCACTATAACTATCACTGCGGTAAAAGTGAGGTTGCTTCCAGTGAAAGTTGTTTCTATTTCTTTTCATGCAAGCTACATTTCAAGCCAGGAATCAGACATCGACACAGCCATTTAAGTTTTTTTTTTCTTTTTGGCAGACATTTCATGAGCAGAGAGGAGGTTTGCTGTTGGCAGCCATTTTAGATCGCTCTTTCTGCTTTCTCTCCCTCTCTCTATCTCTCACACTCACTCTATCCCTCCCTCTTTTTCTCAAGCAAGAACAAAGTATAAGTAACTGTACTGAAGAGTGCCAGCTTGCCCATGTGCCAACTCGCTCCGTTCAGAGCAGAAGACAGAGCAAGAGAGAGACAGACAGCGAGGCAAATGGCCGCTGCTAAATGGTTGGCAGCGACTCTGAAGATTTAGAAAGTTGGAGTGGGCAGAGAACGAAAGTCAGAGAGAAAGTTTGAGCTGTGGAAGTGACCTTAAGTGAAAGACATTCCTGTACACGGCCTCAGCCATTAGAGTGACTAACAGCTAAATAACAACATGAGGTATTACACACTTAGTCATGGCAGGAAGAGTGAGCGAACTTTCACTCTCGCAGACCCAAAAGAAAATAAACATATAGTTTGCAGCTGAGCTCAGAATGTTCCTCCAGAAATCCTGCACATCGACCCAAAGAACCTCAACACTTTCCAAATGCTCAAAACACATCATCAGCTAATTAAGGTCATCATAGGGTCTGCAAATGATTGTAATCTCAAACTAATTTTTGTGAAAAAAAAAAAACTTTTCATTGTCCCTTCTACTTTAAAATGTGTCAAGTCAAATTAAAATATAATGAAAATAGTAATGAAATAGTGTACACTTTCATTCAAAAGTGTGTGTGTGTGTATATATATATATATAAATAATGGATCAATTTATCAAACGGTATCAAAAGTATCAAAATGGAGAAATGTTTCTTGAGCAGCAAATCAGCATATTAGAACGATTTTTGAAGGATCATGTGAGCCTGAAGACTGGAGTAATGATGCTAAAAATTCAGCTTACCATCACAGAATTAAATTACATTTTAAAAATATTCAAATAGAAACCAGCTCTTTTAAATTGTCATGCTATTTTACAATATCTGTTTTAATCAAATATATGTAACCTTTGCGAGCACAAAAGGCAAAATAAGTATAAATATCTGTACATCAATAATTATTTTAATGGCTTGAAATGAAAGCAGCATGAAGTTATTATTTGTAGACATAAAAAGCAACTGGTTCATCTCGTGCTTGAAATTTGAAGACCCCTTGAAAATATGAATTACTTAAAAACACAAAAAAGGACAGAAGAACAAACAAAGACATAATCAAGTATATCAGAGATAAGAGAGATATCAACACTTCGAGGGATACATCTTTTGATACATCTGCTACAAAATGTTACTATGGCTTCATGTCACACTGTATTGAGCTCTCTCCTAAACCGTCTGTCTCCTCTCTCAAGTAGTGTTTTGAAATTTAACTAAAAAAAAAAAAAAATCAGTGTGAAGAAAAAGTTAAACTGATTCCTCTGTTGGTTTAATGCTGTCGCTTTAATTGAGATCATTATCGTTTGTCAGGCAGATAAACATTGCACTGATTGCAAAATAAATAAATAACTTTAATGTTTTTTCTCATTAACATGTTGTGTCGGCTAACTACTTTTTCAAAAGGACAGCTTGACTGTATTTTTACCACGTTAAATTAACCATAGCACGTCCCAGTGTTTATACGAGTGCTAAAGTGTGTGGATTCAGCCTGTAATGTTTTATTTCCAGCTGTAGCTGAGCTGATCGAAGGAGACAACCTTTGTCATACCACAGCCCAGCGTTCTCCATCACTGAGAGGAAGAGGTGCTATTTCCCTCAGCGCAGAGCCAATGAGACTGATGGATCGAGGGGCATTGAGTCTGCCGAAATACTGAAACAATTAAGAGCTGTGCCTTTACACTGCAACTTTGGAATTCAGTATAACAGAGAGTCATTCAGCCACAAGCAGCCCTTATGGATCTTGTATAAACCGCACACCATCCTGGAACACTTTCATGGTAGCACTTGATAAGGCGAGCAAAGTATTGAACTTATTGGTGAGAGATATGCTAGAACTGCATCAAAAGTGATCAAACGGCAAAAAAAATCCCCTGGATATATAGGAGGAAATTGAGCCATATATACAGGAACGAAATAGAAAGAACCTGGTCATGGGACTTTTTTTAGCTCTGGGCCTATAAGGAATCATTTAGAAGACCTTAGCAACCAACCATAGCACCCTAGCAACCTGCTAAAAACACTCAGAACACCTTAGTGTTGGACAATTTTCTTAAAACAAAAAAGGCAAAGTTTTGTTCTGTATTTTAACTATTTAAACTGTGGATAACCAAAATGTAGCCATGCTGCAAATTCTGGGCTCTAAAACTTAATGAAATCAATGAACAACCCAATGGCAAAAATACTGAACTGATTAGAGTCCTCAGACCAAATGGAGTTTAGACTCACTCCAGGCTTTTGTAAACCATAACACAACACATCATAACAACAATACAGTACAAAACAATCTAACGCATAACAACACAACAAGGATGCAATGATTTTAAAATTCTTTCCACTACAGATAAGTTAATCATTATTTTCATGTTGGTTGACAGTTGGTTCAGTACTATTTTGTACTGAAAATAGAAACAAACACACACACACACACACACACACACACACATACAGTAATCAGTCACAAGCGTATATAGGCATTACAACATTTTAAAGTACAGTATAAAAAATTTATATTCATTCTGAGATTTGCAAAAGATTATATTTTACAGTATTATCAAAGTAGTAATTCACCACTGCCAAGATTTGCATTTAATAAAACTTGGCTGTCTATGCAGTAGGTTTTTTTTTTTTTTAAATAGGTGCTACGAGACTAGAGAAAACAAGAAAAAAAGGACTGTGGCATTTCCTTTTGCCAAAAAGGAAATTTCAATGGCCATAATACACTGGGCTCAACCCAACTGTTCGTGAACAGAGATACAAATACTTTTATGTTGTCTGGTGAACTTTTGATGACAAATAAACAGGGGTATTTTGGGGTGGTACCGCAGAGAAAGAATGCACATCGTTCATTTACATATCCAATATTTTTAAAAACACTAATATGGTACAGATATATTATGCATCCTAAAACATAATGCAATACAGCACAGCACAATGCAACATAATGTAACACAGCGCAATCGATAGGTGTGTGTCTCAGACATCATGGCCTGTTATTCTGATCATATCTCTCCCCATGTTTAATCCTGTGTATCATTCTCTGTCACTCTCTTCAGCACTACTGATCAGTATCACAGCTCTGATTTCATTGCTGATCTGTTTTCTGCTGATGAACAAATACAGTGACTGCAAATCTCTATAAAACTCTCTCTCTTTCCTGTTCTGTCTGCATCTCTTTCTGTGTGAGAGCTGTCGGGGTAAGAGTTATTGATCCTGACCACGGCCATCAGAGCCAGTCAATAAGTCTTTTACATTTAGAGAAGAACGGAATGAGAATGTCAGACTGAAAAAGTGTGTGTGTGTGTGTGTGAAAGAGAGAGACTGATAGGGAGGGGTCTCTTGAAGCGTTTAGCAGTCTGGCGGCCCGGACTGGCCCCCAGGCCTGCATGGATATGAATCCACTGGGAAAGTTTTAATAGGATATCTTAATATCTTAGGAATATCAGTGTTCATCTAAATTCATAACAGACCCTCTAGATGGATGAGCGCCAGGGTAAAACAGAGAAGAAATGCAACAGCGGGTTTTGTTTTTCATAACCGCCAGGTGTCAACAAGTGAAAATTTCGGCAACCGTTTTGCATCGGGAGCTGAGAGGAAATGTTGGAAAAACATTGAGCCATGGTGGACAAATTTTACATTACTTTTATTTAATCAAATTTAATTTAATTTATTTAATTTAGGTTTCACCATTGAGGTACAAGTCGTATTAGATATTTTATTTAGAAGTGCTTTATATGACTCTATTATTGCAGTGAGGGTTTGACTAGCATTGTTACAATTCAGTTTAAATGTTGCAGTTTCTAATCAAGTTATCGGCCAACTGGAGAGTAATTAAATTTAATTTACTTGCCAAAGCACGTTTAAACTGGTGTTTGGTGCTTGGCAAGTGTCAATTTTGGACCCTGCATACAGCACTCTGAGAAAGACAGTATAAGAGTGAAAGATAAAAAGAAGAGAAGAGAGAGGGAATGTCTACTCTTAAATCTTTCTCTGAAGTTGCTGAGGTAAGGAGAAAAGGGTAGATGCCGCAAAAGCTGACGTTTAATGAAGGAAGTCTGCGCTTTTATGTGGTCCAACAAACTGGTGTCCTATATATATATAGAGGGAAAGAGAGACGAAAAGAGAGGATGGAAGGATGAGTAAAGTCCCATTTGTGAAAATAACGTCACTTAAATATAAATAAAATTAATGCTATAAACTGCCTCTATTAACAGGTAAATTAACTTACCTGTTTAAATTACTGTTCACATAAATTCTCAGCTTTTTAAAGCCATTCATTTAAATGTGAAAAAAATTAAAAAGCAATTTTAGTTTGTTGGACACAGATAAAAGAAAGGTCAACAAAAATGTATGACCATGGCTACAAATTATAATAATAATAATAACACTTTATTACAAAATTGATGTTAAAACACAATCAACTTTATAATTATTAATATGAATTAAATTTATATTATGCTGCATTGTTGTTATTATTATTATTTAATATTATTATATGGTAAATATAATGTGCATTATGAATATTTAACACTACTACTACTAATAATCATGATTGTTAATGTATTTTGTGTCAAAAATCAAAGACTAAACATAATATATATATCAATGTGTTAAAAAATCATATTGAAAAAATACAAATAATGAAAAAAAAAAAAAAAAAACAATAGCCAAACAGGCAATAAATAAATAAAAATGAGAATGGAAAATGAGCATTCAAAAACAATATTCAATGAGGACAAACCCTCACAAATATGCAATGGAGGAGGAGGGGACGATGTCCAACAGCTGCAGAATCCAAATGACAGTCTTTAACTTCTCGTCTCAACTACCGGGGGGCCTGTGAGGAAGGAGTGGGCGAAGGACGCTCAGAGGGACTCACTAAGGGGAAAATGGTAGGCGGAGGTAATTGGTCCAGCTGACCTTTTCTGCAAGATTGCAGCTTCCTGTGGCAGAGGGGTATTA
The DNA here is from genome assembly GCA_024542945.1 of allo-octoploid hybrid of Carassius auratus x Cyprinus carpio. Taxonomy (NCBI): domain Eukaryota; kingdom Metazoa; phylum Chordata; class Actinopteri; order Cypriniformes; species allo-octoploid hybrid of Carassius auratus x Cyprinus carpio. The sequence goes on along the minus strand of CM045016.1, from coordinate 7,732,223 downwards.
TGGGACTGCCTGAGTCTGACAGTAATAACACAGTGCAGCTATTTGCTCAATCTGAATGTATGAACAAATCACTGCCAGCTGGAGGAAGACAGGCAGGGCTACACAAGAGTCACACTGCAGGTGCAGAGACACACACACACACACACACACACACACTGCACATGTTGCATCCTAACAATGATACCTCAGAAGCATATCTGCCCTCTCAGTTAAACTAACCTAAATTGTGAAAGACACATGTAAAATTAAAGCTTATTTATTAAAGGAACCAAAAACAGCTAATCGGCTCTTTTAATTGAAAGTATGCATTACTTTTCCTAAATTGCACTTAAACTGTGGATAACCAAAATTTAATACTACTATGATGATGAGTAATAATGATTTTTTTATTGTATTATTGTTCCAAAAATACAACAAACAATCATTTCTGAATACTGAATGCTAAATACAACATATATCAGCATCATCATGGTCAACCTGCAATAATGTAAAATAATGAAAATTTGGTCTGACCACACAACAACAAGAGTCAAACTGGAAAAATATTCTCCATGAGAAACTAAAAATAAGCTTTCAAAAACAATATTCGGTGAGGATAACTGCCTCAGTGAGGAAAAATTGCATTTTATGATTTCTGCCATCAATTTTTCAACAGGTGGATCATTGCCTCTTGCCACTGAAGCTCTAGTTCTAAGATAAATTCATAGTTGGCCACCAGAATGATCTTTAAGCCTCATCAATCTCATTCAGAGGTAAAATAGTGTCATGTTCTGCCTTTGAAAGAGAAATAAACTAGTAGTACTAGTTCAGTGCCAAACCAGCATTACTCATTAAACAAGTTGAAGAGGGCACTCTGAGGCTTCACTCGCATTGTAAGTAAAGAATTATAAAGCTCCTGTTTTTTCTGCTTTTCCGCAAGCCACAATATAAAAACCAGATGTGAACAGCATATTCCTTTCAAGTTATTTTTGGATGAGTTTCATAGACATATTAAAATATATATTTATATAAAATGGCTTAAACCACCCACCATAGCCTTTGGATCAGCTATAAAGCGCCCTCTCTGCAATTTGAGCATAGCGTGTCATTTGTGAGGACCAATGCAGAGTGCACAAACGCAGGCACATGAAATTATGATGTTAAATGATTATTACGCACACACAGAATTTATACAATTTATGCGCACATGCAAATGCATCTGTGCACATGCATAGAAGTGTACATGCAACGCTAACACACAACAATCAGTAAGGTAAAAGTTCCAGCATCACATGTGTTTGGGAAAACCTTTAGCGGCTACCAATTCGTGCCTCCGCTATCCACTGTTTCCATAATTATGGAGATGAAATTGACAAAAAGACTTAATTTAGGTTTCCATCAAAACATTCTCTGACATCTCTAATTGGCCGTCAGAGCTTACGGGACAGCGGAGGCTACAGTAGGTCATGGCAGACGGACAGATCTCGCAGAGCACACTTCCCAGCTCTCCCTCCATCGCCATTTCGGGACTGGAAGCAGGGCAGGGCTGTCTGGGTGGGCGCTGGCAGGGTGTTTGGTTTGGAGAGGGCTCCAAGGCCAGAGTCGCGCCAGGACCCTCAACACAGAGGCCTCACCCTCCCTGTCTCTTCTCGGCACAGGATTCTTTTCAAATTGTGGTTTCTTAGGGCCCAGCAATGCGGTTGGAGATCCATAATAAATAGGAATTTTCCTCCACTGAGGTCGGAGAGGCTACAATCCCCTCTGATCTGACACCCGGGTTCCCGCTCTGCTATTACGGACTTTACTGGAATGGACTGGACACAGAGCCAATCGCAAACAATACAACAGAAACCACAACAGTATTGGCTGATAACCTGCTTTTTACCTATATAAACATTTCACAATTCTGGCACCATTTACTAACCCTGATGTTATTCCAAACCTGAATGACTTTCATTCCTTTGTGGAACATAAAGTAGATATTTTGAACTGTTTTTGTCCATAAAAAGGAAGTCAACTCCATTCACTTTCACTGTATGGACACACACACACACACACACACACAAAACCTACTTCTTCAAAATGTATTTTGTGTTTCGTAGAAGACAGAACAACATCAGGGTGAGTAAATGATGGTGTGATTAAAATTTTTGGGTGAACTACCCTCTCAACTTCTACCCCTAAACAAACATCCTCAACTGTATAAAAGACCCTGAAGACAAGGAGGAATTTTGGGAGGTAATTATTATCATTATCACATTGGCAGTTTATATGGGTGTGTGTAAAAGTTCAGTGCAACCAGTAGGGGGCAGCGTTGTTGGAGTCAGTGTCATATTGACACATTGTGAAACTGCCTATAAATGTGGCAATTTCCAGGACTAATATTTTCACTTCTACAGGTTGTTTGATATTTGCAATTTGTATACAATTTGGTAAACTGTAATGCATTATTTAACTAAAAATAAAATATGTCTATTCAATCATTTTATTCTCATTATACATGTACAACAAGACCAACTATTTAACATACTAAGAGACTAGTTATTTATAAACCATTTAAGCTCATAAACAGCCTCATAAAGACATCACACAATGTTCCCACTACACTGTGTCAGCAGTTTGTCATGCGTGTGCCACATGTCACCTCATGTTTGTTCCTCATGTGAATTGGGGGAACCATAAAATCAGACCGGGTGTCTGAGGGTGGTAACCACCCCAGGTGGTTTGCATTGTGGTGGAAAGTGGTTCGAAACATAGATACACACTAGCCTTGTCTCCTTCTCTCTCAGTCTCGGGGAACTTGGATCCTTCAGTCCTCACGTGGCAGTCTCCACCGCTTCAGTGTGGCTTGGCTGCATGCAACAGGCTCCTCATCCAGCACTGATGAGGGCTTTCCTCATTCAGAAAGCTTGGAAAACCTCACCGACGGTCATGCAGGCCAAGCCCTGAGATCTCACAATTAATCTTCATTGTTTAGTCTATTCAAAGCAAAGATTTTAAGTTAAAACCGAAAAGTTTGTATTAAAGCGATTATATTTAATTTTGTGAAAGGAAATTTAACTACAGACATATAGAACTCATGCAAGTGCTGCCCTGTGGGCCTCGAAACAGCTTAGTGATTCTTCCAAAAAGACTTTTCATTAATCCATACAAACCTGTTAGAGTAACAGTATTGTGCCAGGTCCTCAGAAATGTAACTAGCTAAACTAACAACAGAAAAATTTGCTATACCAAACTGAAAAAGCTAGCTAGAAAGTAGTAGCATTGTTTATTTATTTATTTTTTAATTATTACTTTTTGGTAGCATTTTACAATAAGGTCTCATTTGTTTGCATTAGTTAATATATGAACTTGAACTTACAAAGAATAATATTTCCATAGCATTTAACATTAATAAAGATTAATAAATGCCATAAAAATATTGTTTTTGTTAGTTTCTATTATCTAATGTAATGCATTAACTAATGTTAAGAGATAGTTCATCCGAAAAATGAAAAATGATAAAAAATAATCTACTCACACTCATGTCATTCCAAACCCATAATACATTGGTTAATCTTCGAAACACAAATATATATATATATATATATATATATATATATATATATATATATATATATATATATATATATAGATATAGATATATTTTTTTTTTTTTTTTTTTTTTAATGAAACCCAGGGCTCTCGAAATCGCTAACCCGACGTCCCAGAGCTTACGTTTTTGTGTTTTCCAGTCGGGCTACCAAAATGTATCACTATCTTGTGACAGTGACAAAATTGCTTCAGATTCGTGTTGTACTCACTTGTAGGAGTGAAACGGATCATAGTTGATCATTCACGTGTCTTGCTGATTTAAACACTCAAGCGTTTAAACCATTCAAGCACATGAAGAGGTGAAAGAGAACTCAATTTGGTACTCTCTGTTATCGCACACAGAGAGCCGCGTTTCAGCAAACACTGATCTGATTCCTCTTTGACATATCCTTGTGTCTGAATGGACACATACACACAAAATTATCTTAAAATAACTGCCTCGGCAAGTATTCTCGTAAACACAGTCAGGTATGTCTTAAGTGGATGTAAACAGTAGAGAAAGAAATCTCATGTGCATCATTAAATTGGATCCCTGCATTCAGTCTTAAAGGGGCAGCAGCCTAAAAATCCCTGCTGTTCCATAAGCGCCACCTGCTGTCAGAGTGTGACATTTGCATCTCATTCAGCCCGTATGCAGTTTTTGTTTTGTTTAGATATGTTTTATATAGTATAGTTTCATAAAGCTAAAGTCAGACCATTCTGTTTTTTTCTTCAAATTTAGAAATTATACAGTCTAATTACAATCTAAATAACATTTATTTAGCATCTTTGTTTGGATCCTAATTTAAACGCAGTGGTTGCCTCTAGTTTAAATAGAAAGAGCACAGGCAAAGCCTTTGTTTATATGAAGAGATTTCTTTTATTTGTATTATTTATTTGATTTGGGATTTGTTTTAAAATTTCAAGTTAGTTTTATTATTTGACAAATTTCACAAAAAAATATGTGGCATTTTCTCTGAGAAATCATAAAAGAACACATTTTCATTTGTAAGTTGTCTTAAATCTCATTTTGTTAAAAAGTAGTGAGAAAATGATATTGTGAAATCAGTATCATGAATCATATTGCATTGAGAGTCGAATGAATCATTACATTCCTATGCTAGTTTTTTCTGTGGTATCGAAGCGTTCTTTAAATAATATGTGCTATTTTAATAATAAAGAACCTTTTTTTCTTGATATTATTATTATTATTATTATTATTCAATTATAGAATCTGTCACTCTGTCACTCAAAATCCATAATATGATTCAAGCCGTGACTTTTGTGATCTGTTGCACACCTACTCTCTTGACTCAATATTTGAAGAAAAAATACAATCAAAAGCTACACTGAAGTTTTTGATTATGCTCATTTATCCGCAGTGAAGTTCAACCGATGTCTTTTTCTAATTTGGCCTGGTTAAATTCATTTAAATTATCTTCATTTGTGTTTCAAATATTAACCATGATCTTATGGTTTTAGAAAATTGGTTACATTTAAGGGCGTTACAGAGCCATTCATTCGATTCAATGAAAAGATTCAAAAGATTCAGGCAATGCCAGTTGACATCTGGAACTTAATTCCTAACATATTGTAAGGTAAAATGCTCAAGAATCGGCTCAAATACATAAAAACTATCGACACTACCACCCAACTACTGAGAAATGTTGCCTCAGTGTTCTATCTATGCTCCTGCTCAACAGTCACGTATCTAAAAGATGTCAGTTATAGCTTTCCTCCTTTTTCCTCCTCTCACCCTCTCTGGGTTACGACTAGCATGTCACATCTGTGCAGGTCGCAGGGCGGGTCGAATATCAGTCCAGACAGTGATCTGCTCCAGGACTCTGCTCTCTCTCTGATTACACTGGCTGCACATTGCAACTGACGTTTCATCTGATTTAGTAGAAACAGCCCCCCTCTGATCCCCCTTCTCCGTTCTGTGTATAAACAACCATATAAACCGTAATCAACGTATAACAGCAATGCACCTCAAAATAAAGGAAAAGTTGTGCATGGCTTTATGATGTGGAGAACACTTGACTCAAACCTCCAGTCAATGTCTGCTGTAATGTCATATATACAACAACAAAATATGAAATGCAATATAAAAACAAATATATACAGTATGTTGGAAGAATATGTCTAGTATTTTCATATTGAATATGATACGGTCCCATTTAACTGGAGACAGACATAAGTGTGCAAGACAGGAAGAGCACGCTGCACAGAGATTACAACAGTGACGTAGCGTAGCTGTCCTTACATGCCCTCTCTTCAGTAGAGGCGCCTCTGCCCCTCCTTTAACAATCTCACTTTCCTTGCTCTCCCTGCCATCGATTTTACCTCACTCCCTTTCTCGTTTTTTTATGATATGCTTTCTGCTACAATGCTGCAATGTGGCAAACATTAACATTAACCTCAAGCCATCTGGACTACTCATTATAAAAGAGCAATATCTGCTTTTCACCCCCTCCCTCACTCTTTTTCCCTCAAAGCCACATTAACCCACTTCAGCAGTTTCCTGAATTTTGTCTAAGTGAATTCTGCAGTTGATGAAAAGAATTATATATCATATAATGCTTTAGAGCTAAATCCCATCAATTCGTGAAGGTTACCAAAATGTACACATTTTTACACAAGTTTTTTTTTAATCTTTACACATTATAACTTTTAGCTAACTAATAATTTAGCTATCCTAAAAGTGGCTTATTTACACTACCGTTCAAAAGTCTGTTCGTTTTGTTTTAAGAAATTAATACTTTTATTGAGCAAGGATGCATCAAATTGATCAATAGTGACAGTATACACTTAATGTTACAATATATATCAAATAAATCTTGTTTTTATATAAACATTTGATTCCTTAAACAATTGTGAAAAAAATAATTTAAAGTTTCTACAAAATTATTAAGCGGTACAACTGATAATAATAACAACATTGCTTATGATAATAAATGTTTACTAAGCAGCAAATCCGCATATTAGAATGATTTCTGAAGGATCATGTGACTCTGAAGACCGGAGTAATGATTTGGCATTCAGGAATAAATTACACTTTAAAATAGATTTAAAGAGAAAACAGTTATTTTAAACTACAATAATATTTCACAATATTACTGTTCTACTGTATTTTTGATCAAATAAATGCAGCCGTGATGAGAATTCTTTTAAAAAACATTAAAAAATAAATCTTACCAACCCCAAATGTTTGAAAGGCAGTGTATATCTCTGAATATTAAGCTTTAATAGGACAAAGTCTTTTTAACACTGAAGAAATTACATGCTTTAAAACTGTCTACATAAGCACTAGTGCACAATCTACAGTTTACATACAATAAAACAATTTTTTCTCTGTAAAAGCCACTGTCAAGCCATGATTGGGTCACAACTAACACCTTAACCAGATTGTGATTTAACACAAGCCACAAATGTCACCACTAACTCCAGGTTTAAGTAAATCAAACCAGTTTTGTCTGTGGAACATTTCATCCAAATTTCCATTCATCAGTGTGGCCTCCATCAATTGTAGAGTAATGCGCAGTGGAGACAGACATGAGAGCAGACCCCTACAGGGCAGAGGAGCCGGACCTACAGAGCGCTGCAGGGACCCAGGACCTAGGCGGCTGAGTTATAAATAGCATGGAAAAGCCTGATCAATATTAGAGAGACAGACAGAAAGAGTCAGCCAAGAAACTCAATCTCCAGCCTAACACAAGCAAGCGTCTGGCCCTGAGTTTCTGAAGGTAGTCTTGGCTATGGCAAATACATACAATTGTAAAAACAACTGCCTTCAAATACACACAGAAATTCGGTTGAGATCTGCATCGGCCTGTTAGTTTCGGCCTAGCAGAGCTTCATTGTGGCTTCCGTAACGTACATATCACATATCACCATACGTATCACCAAAGTCCCTTTCAAGGAAAGTCTGTTCACTCTGTGGCCATATTTGCAACACCTCCAGGCAGCTCAAACAAGACCAAGTCCTATCTAAATGAATGGGGGAATACTGAAATCTCAAAAACTGCCCTATGAACTCATAATTAAATAACATATTTCAGATCATTAATCATCAGCATTATCTGAAATTAACTGCATCATGAATGTTGTTTCTTATCCTCAAATAGCGCTTAAAAAAATGTATTTTTCAGGCTAGACCAGCCAATGTGCATGCGCAGTTATAACGCACTGATTACTGCACATGTGCATTGGCTGGTATAGCCTCAGGTTTCTATGGGAACCAGAGCTTCTAAAAGTTGCAGCAGTGACGCAATAACTGATCCAGCATGCAGTTTCAGAGTAATTTATGGGGCAGAAATACCCAGAACAGGCTGAGAGGCTGAACGAAGCTTTGCGGGTGGGGAGTGGGGGGATGTCACAGAGGAGCGCAGCTGTGTAACTCAAACCTCCGAAACAGCTGGTGCCAGCATTTTCTCTCTCAATCTAATCCCTCAGCATGCCCATTTTATTCCAAATAAACAGCCGTAGAAAATGTTCCATATTTTCAGGGTGGCCTTAAGTGTCCGAGTATAGTTAGGCAGTTTTTCCTGCCCTCAATCACTTTAATAAGGAATGAGACTAAGACTGAAAGTGAAAGAGAGAGGAAGAGGAAGAGTGGAAAGAGTGACCCTCTCTTTCCAGGCCAATGGTTTTGGGTCTCTTGGCTGGTCCCTATAAAATGTGATCTGGATTATATAAAGAAATGTTAAATTGCTCCCTTGAATGACTGTGTAAACGGGACCCTTGTGGTAGAAACAACCCCCACAATTAAGGCAAATTTTACCTCAGGCATGCTATAAAATGCAGGAGAGTTGAAATATGTATTTGTGCCTTTAAATCCATGACAATATGTTTCCTGAATTCTTAAATATCACTGCCTGTGCCAATGTCAGCAAATAGCTTTTTATATTCTCCCCTAATATAATCTGTCTGTTCTTGCTTTAGACAATTTAAAAGCTGCCTTTCAGTTAAATCAGCTTTAAAAGTTTGATGGCATCACCTTCCCACACACACCTGCTGATTTCTTTTTTCTAATGTGAGAAATGATAGAGAGAATGAGAGAGAGAGAGAGAGAGAGAGAGAGAAACAAACAGAAAGAAAGAAAGCCAGACAGACAAAGACAGAGACAGACAGACAGACAGACAGATAAATAGATAGATTGACAGACGGACTGACGGATGTATGGATATAAAGTTAAGTAGATCGTTATGTAGACAGACAGACAGACAGACAGATGGACGGACGGATGGACGGACAGACAGATAGATATGTAGAGCGTTATGTAGACAGACAGACAGACAGATAGATATGTAGATTGCTATGCAGACAGATAGACAGACAGACGGACAGACAGACAGACAGATGGATGGACGGACAGACAGACAAAAAGATATCTAGATTGTTATGTATACAGACAGACAGACAGACAGACAGACAGAGGGACAGAGACAGATGGACAGAGACAGATGGACAGACAGATAAAGTAGATCGTTATGCAGACAGACAGACAGACAGACAGATAGATATGTAGATCATTATGTAGACAGACAGACAGACAGATATGTAGATCGTTATACAGACAGACAGACAGACAGACAGATATGTAGATTGTTATGTAGACAGACAGACAGACAGACAGACGGATGGACAGAGACAGACAGACAAAGTAGATTGTTATGCAGACAGATAGACAGATGGATGGACAGAGACAGACAGACAGACAGACAGACAGACAGACAGATAAAGTAGATCGTTATGTAGACGGACAGACAGACAGACAGATATGTAGATTATTATGTAGAGACCGACAGACGGACAGACAGATAAAGTAAATTGTTATGCAGGCAGGCAGGCAGGCAGGCAGGCAGGCAGGCAGGCAGGCAGGCAGGCAGGCAGACAGACAGACAGATAGATAGATAGATAGATCACTGCAAAACTTCTAACAAAATAACAAACTGTGATAATCCAATTGCTTGGCTTTCGATCCTAGTTTATTTTAATGTTGTGATTATCTACACTCTGTGGGACAGATTTCCATTAGGACCTTGCATCTATTTGTGATGGTTCAGTTCAGTGGTCCTGTACAATACGGTTGTTTTGGTCCATAGTGTCCCACACAAAACCTCCATTCACAGGCACAGAACGACTGGGGGTTTCCCTCTCTGCTCGTAAATATAGATGCAATTAAAGCTGACAAAGACGTAGACTGTAGAGTGGGGCAGATATAGAGCAGTGTGAATGAACAGCAGGATGAAAGCCCGAGCGCGCTCGCGAGCGTATGGCACACCAGCCTGCGTGCTTGTAATTGTTCTGCGAATTCAGACAGCTGCATCTCTCTCTCTTTACGACAGCTGTAGCCAAGCTGAGTGGAGGTTTTAATCAAAACGTAATGAATTAGCCAAGTGTGACGTGGTGAGACAGTTGAGTAAACCTAAACAACCATATAATTTCCACTGTTTCATCCTCCGGGCCGCATGCCAACCATGCCATGGGTGCCGCTGTCATTATTCTGTGCCATCAGTGATGCTGCCTGCTGATGCCAGGACTGGCAGTGCCCCATGCAGCCCGCGGGCAGCTGTCTGAAGGGAGCAGAAGGGAAGGGAGGGGATGGTGCGAGGTGATAACTCAAGACACAAAGAGACTCTATTGAACATAACCAGCTGATCAGTTTAACTAAATTAACACATTAACTGGACAGTTCAAAGAAAAAGGAGATCAAGATAATATCAATAATATATTAAATAATGCAGTGAGTACGTCAACATAATTGCATTCTGTAAATCTACAAACTTCCTGGCGCCAACAATGCTGCAAGTGTGTTGCTAGTGGGCACCTGCTAGCATTAGTCCCTCGCTATGGCCCAGAGCAGATGGACCGCCAACAGCACTTCTGTCCCATGTATAGAGTGTCTGAAACCAGGGCTCAGACCTCCTTAAAACAGCCTGTTTATGTGTGTGTGTATAGAATAACAGCATGCAGAACATCTGCTGAGCAGCGCAGCTCTTATGACGTGATTTGTAAAGGGTTAAAAGAGAAAAACAAAAGACTCATGTGAGCGAGTGTATTCAATTACAAACGCGCAGAGAAACTATTAAACAACACATGCCTCTCTCTTTGTATGCATGTTTTTGAAGATCTACTTGCCTCTGGGGCAGCATCAATCTGTCTTATTTAGGTTCATTTGTAATGTACTCTATCAAGAAACCTGCTGGATGGGCTCATGCAAACACACACATACACGCAAATGAGTCAGGACACAGTTCTATGCCCTAAGAGCTATTCTGAACTTGCTCCCTAGCGTAACATGATAGACTAGCACACCTAAAGCTGATCTTTCTGCATTGTCTATGTTGTGTGAGGGAGTGTACTAATCTAAAACCTAGTAAGCCATGTAAAAAAGCAGTATTTTAAGGCAACATAGGAGCTGGAAGATTTTGGAAAATGTGCAATATTTTTGTACCTTTTTATCTGTATTGAATGTGCAGACTAGCAATAGTCATTTATTCATTAACAAAAAAGCACCAATTGCTTGTGGATGTAAAATAAGAACGTTTTCTGCGCAACAAAATATTATTTATTATATATTATAATAATTATTATTTGTTATAATAGATAAATTGTTTTAAACATAAAAAAATGAAGTCAATAAGTAAACTGTCAATTCCTCAATGTGTAATGATTAACTTAAGCTGTTTTATTTACATTATGTTAATTTTTGTTGCCATTGTGTCAATATTCAAGTTAATAATTAAATGGTTAATAAAGAAGTAAATACAAGTTATAAACTAAATAGACTTTTTTGGGGAAAAATGTCAGAAAAACCAAAGCAAAAATTTCATTTTCAATAATGAAATTGTCAATAAATAGTTAAAAATACAAAAGAATGATTTAAAAAAAAAGTTATTATAGATTATTAAATGTATACTCTTAATTATAGACTATTACATTTAAAATGTGCATGGAGTCTCTGTTTGTTGAGTGTTGTTGAGTTGAGCATTTTTGAATGTTTGCTATAATGTATTAGGAGTTGTTGCCTATGTAGAGACTTCCAAATCAACCCCTTATGAGGGTCCATGATTGTTAGATGCTCGCTTAGAAGCCAGCTGCCTCTGTATCTAACTCACTAGGTTTTGGCACAGAGCTCAAGTGTGCTTAAGTGTTAGTGTGTGACTTTCTCTAGATAGGGTGATTACTGAGATTAATGACTTTACCCACAGCCTTCAGTGTCCCCTCCTCTTTCAGCCACACCAATCACCTCCTGACAGACATCTAGAAGGCAGAGCCCCAGGATTCAAGGGCACTTCAGGACCTGTCTTCTAGCCACGCCCCATCAACACAGTTTACCCGGCATGCACTCTGGAGTCACGCCAACTGCCGGCAGTTCCATCCCACAAACAACTCTCCATCATTAGAACCCCGAGGATGGCCGCGGCGACCGCAGGCGTTATTAGCGGGAAGGGCAGTTCGGGTTCTAGTATCAGGGTTAGCATTTAAGCTGCGGGAAGCAGATTGTTTCCAGCGCATGTCATTCCTTTAAAATGCGTTCCAAATGCTACAATGAAGAGCTACAATATGGGAGCATGTTTAAACACCCACACACAGTGCTTGGCGTTGAGTTTTAATGGAGAGCACGATCTTAATGAGGCTTTTCAACATAAATATGACACGCTTGAGTGATAGTAGAAATAACGGGCCTTGGCGTGACCGCAATGGCTCAGCAACAATATTTTGCCACGTTTACTGTTATTGTTATGTTTGACTCCAGCTCTTTGTATTTATTGCCTCATTTAAAAATCAATATTGACAATGTATTGCCTGGTAGCCCCAAAAACAATGTATAAAAAAGGGTCTTTTGAAAAAACTCATTAGTACAACCGTGTATCTTTGCAAAAAAAAAAAATACAAATAAAAAAATAAAAAAAACAGGCTGAGGGGAAAAGAACAGAGAGACGGATGCATAACAAAGGGGGGAAGAAAAAACAAATTAGAAGACAGGATGTGAAAGAAGGCAGCTAGGATTGGCACGGAAGAATAAACACATGAGGATGGAAGTTAACAGGGATAGAAACCAAAATACCACAACGAGGGCAAAGGAAAATATGATCAAAACCCTCCATTACCCTCGATGTGACCTTATGTTTCTCACACTGGGCGAATGAGCTGCCCATGATCTGACCTCAGGGCTGCTTTGACAAGTGGCAGCTCCCTATTGAGAGATGTTAGGATCTCTCAACAGACCAATCATCACATGAGAGCGAGACAGATACTGTAGGTGGAGTGAGATGTCGTCAATTAAAAAGCTTTCTGAAAGAACACACAGGGTCAGACGCACATAGTGCAGTCATTTCCCCCTTTAAAGTGAAATAAACTAGAGTACCTAATAGACTGGCACATATAAAATAAAGCGTTTAAAAAATAATAATATTTATATATTTTTAATAAAAAAAATTTAATGTTTCACATACTGTATAGCAAATTAAAAACTTAAAAAAAGTAACAATGTAAAAGTATTTACTGTAATGTCTGATGAATTTAATGGATCCTTACCAAAAAATAATAAATAAATAAAAAATACTGAACCCAGTCTTATGAACGGTAGTGTCATTGGCTCTCAAGTCGATTGGTTCTTAAAAGCCACTTTACAGTGCACCAAAAGAACAGACACTTTCGTTGAGTTTTGTCTGACCAGTGTGTTACCTCTGTCTGTGTCTGTTGGCATTGGTCAGTGCTTGTTTTTCACTGACTGAACACGTTGAACTGGCATTTGTCAGGTCTTGGAACCTCTTAGAAGTGACGTACTGTACTTGGTCTGCTGTGGCGTTGATCTGTGTCTGTGTAGCGTGGTGTGGTGCAAATTGGCCTTAAGTCCATAACTGATTTGACATCAGCAGTGTAGGGAAAGAATATGGATGGAAATGGCTTTGATTTTGGTCTGTTAACATTCTTTTTTTAGTGAACTGTTTAGTGAACTGTCCCTTAATGGGATTGTTTACCCAAAAACAAAAATTCTGTCATCATTTACTCCCCCTCCACTTGTTCCAGACCTGTATGAATTTCTTTCTTCTGTTGAGCACAAAAGAAGATATTTTGAGGAATGAAAGTAACCAAACAGTTGATGGTAGCCATTGACTTCCATAGTATTTTCCCACTACTTTGGAAGTCAATGGCTACTGTTTGGTTTCCAACAGAAGATGAAATGATGAAAATAAAAACTATGCTAAAATAATAATGCTATTAAAGAGATTTTCATCTGAATCAAACACAGCCTGATCTGTATATTTTACATTGTGGATTCCTGAGAAGAGATCAGAATAGTTTACTGATGTCAGATGGGAGTTTCACTTTGTGAAAGTTATGGTGAAAATCTTAGCATTGGTGCAGAGCGAGGGACAGTAAATTAAAGCGACAGTTGTGATACGTCATGCCGGCAAACCAAATCACTCTTGCCCCAGCCAACAGTGAGAAAAAGTGCATCTCGATCAAGCCATATGTGACAAAATGAGCAAAGAATATGGATTAAGATCTCACAGGATGCTTGCCAAGCATTAGAGGGTGAGGAGGTGGAGCGTATGCTAGAGCAATTGGATTTAAAGTCCGCAAAGGACGCTAATTAAGTTTGACTTTCTTTAACATATAATGTGGTTTGAACCATGAATCAGGCTACATAGACAGCATGGACTGGAAAATGGAAGCTGATTTTACCGATAAGGTAATGCTAATCAGCAAAGCACGAATAAAAGGGAGAGCCCTTTTAATATCTGGTTTCAAGGATCTGCAATAACCTGTTGTAAACATTGCCATTGCAAATGATGTCTAAACTGGAAAACGTGAACGAGATGTTGTAGAAGCAGGGTTCCTACAGAAGATCTGGTCAAAATTCAGGATCTACTCTCATTATCATACAAAATGACTGATAATGGAAATGGCAGAAGGGATGAGCTGTGGTGAATATCAGGAATGGGAAGACAAGCAAGGTTGAAGGAGAAGTGATGGTTCCCATCTGTGCAGTGCAGTGAAGTTTGCCATAAAGAACCCTGCACACGTTAATCAGAGGCTGACAGCAGTGTTTCAGAGGACATATTCAGAACTTCTCCATGTAGAGCAGCAGTTTGCAACTGGTTTTGATTTAGGACTCAGATTGCGAGTGACCCTACATAGTACCAAAATTGTTTATTGAAAACCTTACTTCAAAAGTAAACCTTAAAATAAAATAAAAAATTATAAATAATAATAATAACAATAATCATTTATTTGTATTACCATGTAGCGTACAGGTCAAACAAAAAAAGGATCACCCCCTTGTATCAGTATTTTGTTGAACCACCTTTTGCTTTAAATACAGCCTTTAGTCTGTGGGAATACTGTATGTCTCTGTCTCTACTAACTTTGCACATCTGGACTTTGCCATATTTGCCCACTCTTCTTTGCAGAACTGCTCAAGTTCAGTTAAATTTGATGGTGACTGTTTGTGGACTGCATTCTTCAAGTCATTCCACAGATTTTCAATAGGGTTTAAGTCTGGGCTCTGACTAGGTCATGCAAGGTCATTCACCTTTTCTCCTTCAACCACTGTGTGCTCAGTTTTGCTGTGTGTTTTAGGTCATTGTCATGTTTGAAGGTAAAATATTTAAATATAAAGTTGGCAACACCAAAGCTCCAAAAGTATCAAAAAAATTATTATTAAAAAACTATCGCATAGCGTATGTTTTGACGTTTCGAGCACGCAGGCTCTTCATCAGACAAATTAACAACACTGATGTACCAATCTTTATAGGCCTACCTCCAAGTGATCAAAGGTCACATGACCGTACAATATTATCATGATCACAACAATGACATATTACCCAGAAAAACAAAGAAAAAAATAAATGAAACAAAACATATAAAGCTATGCAAAATACAAAATACAATACAATTCTTAATGTATTAATCAATAACATCAATTAATACCTGCCTACGTACATAAATACAGCTAATAACCACAAAATATTTATTATAAAAATGATATCTTGTGTTTTAAAGAAATGGATGAATATCAAAGTCCTTATTTAATCCTCTAGGGGACAACGTGTCAAGTGTATAAATCCAAAAGACCTCACGCTGTAAAAGCAATTTGTTAATATCACCTCCGCAACACGGATACTTAACTACCTCAATGCCGATGTACCAATTTTAGCCTCATCTGCCTCAGTCTCTTCAAGGTGCATTTTGGCAAAGCTCAGTTGACTGCATGTGGCCTTTCTTGAGGAGTGGCTTTTTTTCTTGCAACCCATAATGGATAGTCATTGCATGTATCAGAATTAGGCTACCTTATTCAGACGCAGTCTCTTCCGCAGCTTGGTACGCTTTCAACTCGTTTTTTAGTCTCGAGCAAGACTGTACAACATTCACATTACATGATTTAACTGATTTTTACATAGAAAGGGCAACAGTGCACCGCATTAAAAGAAATGATCATTCATGTTTTCATAACTGCTGGCCAAATTCAAAAACGAAACTAAAATTAATTCATCTTTGAGAGCAAGGGGGTCCCCTGGTGTTTCGGGGGCCCTAGACAGCTTGCTTATTTAGCGTATAGGGAGGATCGGCTCTGATGACCATTCTTTGTCATAAATTCCTGCAACTGCTGAGTTGCTGTAGGCCTCTTGGTCGCCTCTCTGACCAGTTTCCTCCTGACTCTTTCATCCAGTTTGGAGTGACGTCCTGATCCAGGGAGGCTCTGTGTTTAACCAAATACCTTCCACTTCCTTAAAAGACTTCACTGTGCTTCTAGGCATTGATAAAGCCTTTGAAATTGTTTGTATCCATCTCCTGACTTGTGCCTGTCCACAACTTTATCCCAGAGATCTTGACAGGACCTTGCCAACCATAGTTGATTGTTTGCTTCAGTTGCACTACCAAGGACTCAAATGCTCCAAGAAAGCTTTTTTCATGCTGAGCTAAACAAAATGACCACATCTGATCACAGTTGAAAGTCAAATGGCTTTGTTTGCCATTGAGAAGGTAATTAGCTACACCTGATTGAGTTACCAGTCATTTTTAGTAGGAGGGCGATCCTTTTTCCAATTTAGTGATTCAGGTTTTGAATTTTTTTTTTTTTCTGACATGTTGGTGTTATATCTTTCACTTGGATGTTATAAGTTGCACTGAGTAAATACATCTGGATAAAACAAAAACTGTGGCCATCTTCATTTCAGGCTGCAAAGCAACAAAATGTGCTTATTTTAAAGGGGGGTGATTATTTTCTATTCCCACATATACATACAAATATTCTTTTATAGTAAAAGTAAACAAAAACTATTTATTTTTTATATGATAATATAAAAATTCATAATAATGAATACTTTGTCTATGTATGTGTGTATGTGTACATAAATGTTACGTATGGAATACATATTTATTTTGCTTTCCTTATGATGCATGACTACACAGTTGCATTTTATTATTTGCATTTAAGCGGACAATGTCTGGATGGGGCAATGAAACTAAGTTCAATAAAAACCGTATTGCACAAATCCTTATTTCACCATTAAATATAGACTAAAGGTGAATGCTGTAAAAATTGTATTAATCGACTACTGAAACACATTTATGAGAGAATCAATAGCTAATTTAAGTTTGATACGCACAGTCACTGCTTCACGCTTGACTCTTCAGACACACTTCACTTCAAACACAGTTTGTCGAAGTTCACAGTCTGACCCACTCAAGAAAGTCTGGACAAGCGATTTCAAATGGGGCTCCCACTCCAAAACATCCACTTATGCATCATTTGGCCGTCAAAGCACAGGGCAATCTCCTTCACTAACTGTGTGGATTAAAGGCAGCTTCTTAATTGCTTCCTTTGAGGGCAGGGAGGATTAGATCAGAGGCAGTGGAGAGGTGATGAGGACCCCGGCGCCTAAACTGGGCCAAGACTACAGTTCTCCCAGGATTCCCCAGTGCATCACTGCGCATGAAGCAATCATTAGCATGAGACCCATAAAGGACTTCTGGGAAAGGATTTCAAAGACTTATGAGGCATCACTGCTGTCGTAAAGCTATTTAAAGAGGCTAAACTTTAAGAGTTGTGTGTTGACTGACAGTTAGGGGAATCAGGTGTTGCACAGTCCATCTACATATTTAAAATATTTTCTACCAGCACTTGCACCAAGAAATGCGTCTAGTGGAGCCTAGTTACACAGGCCTTACCTAAGATCATTTGGCTTTCCAACAACCAGCTGAATAGTTGATTATGAATATGTCAAATATAAGTTTACTAAAAGTCTACTAGTTGATGCAAGCAAGCTAAATGGCACGTTAGTAATTAGTACCATTCACTTCGGCTTATGACAGATGCAAAACCCCACACATCCTAAACATTTCTAAACGGTGAAGAAATGAGTAGAAATGAATACTTGTGTGTGCGGTTTCGGTTGGGGGTGGGCAAACAAGCTGTTGTCTCTGCTGCTGCGAGGCAAGGCAGACAAGACATTATAAAACCACAACCCACTACACAGACACCATGTGTGCTGAGACAAATACACAGGCATCAGATGTGACACAACAGCAACACATATACCATTCATATACTCAAACAACAACTAAATTCGACCTTTCTCTTTCAGTTGGCTCCAGGTAAAGACATTTTATAAATCCCCCTAAAATGAAGTAAGTGCTTATTTGACGTAAGAGTCAATATCTGACAAATACTGTGAACTGATGTGGGTCATGCCTGTTATGCAGTATTTTAAACTAGTGTTAATTTTGTCAGCTATTTTTAATTAAGTTTTAGTCCTGTGCCAAATGGAACTTTTAGTTTTTATCATATTTAGTCAACTTGTCCTGTTTTAGACTAAAGTTTTAGTCAACTAAATGTCTAAGAAATTTTGTCTAGTTTTAGTATGTGGAAACTTACACATTTTCGTCATATTTTCATCTTACTGTATAATGGTTAAAATTATGAAAAATATATATATATATTTTGCTCAATTTTAATTGCAATGATTGTTGTCATTTTGGAAATGTATTTTTACAATTCATCATTAGTTGCTCTTTCACCAATAAGCACAAATCAATAGAATATCGACAAATATGCATGGTTTATTTGACCTCATCTAATGTTAGTGTTCAGATTTATAACAGGATATCAATTAGAGGCTAAATAAACACCAAAGACTTCATATATACACTCGCCCTGTTGAAAACTGGTGTAACAAAAACCTACTCTCAAATATTATAACAGAGAAAATCCTAATAGTAATTCCAATAATTCCAAATTGCATTAATGTTTCTCTTTTAAAACAGAGGCAAAAAGACTTATTTCTGCACAGAGGTTGCGTAAATAATGTTACAATCCTCAACCACTATCGCAAACAATACAGTCGAGATCCATGACAGAACACAGACTGGCTGAATAACACTTTCATTTAAGCAGAATACATCAAATGGAGATCGCTGAACTCCAGCTTACTTGTACAGTACTGTATGTCAGTGTTTTCAGATCACGGCGCCTCTGCAGCGAGAGCGTGTGTGAATGGTTGCCAGATTGCATAAAGCAAAATGCCGGGCAGCGTATGTATCCGTTTAACAGAAAAGCTCTGATTGGGGGATTTGAGGTCTTGATATCTGGCAACCGCAAACAAGATTGCTCACATAATAGAGTCTTGTACAGCAGTCTGAAATGTTTTGGCTCCACTTTTTTCAACAAAAAGTTTTTGTAAAGTTTTTGTTCTTTTAACTACATTTTAGTCTTGTCTTTTTTCGTCAATGATATTGCATGTTCAATTAGTCTCAGTTATCGTTTAATGACCTTATTATCATGTTGTTTTCGTCAGGGGAAAAAACTTTGTTGATGAAAATTTTTCAACATAGTTTTTAACGAAATTAACAGTATTTTGAACTTACCTTTTGAAAGTCTGAAAATAAATGTGTGCTTTGTCATTTAAGGAAGTATTTCTATAAATAAGTTCAGACATACAGAAATGTACTCTGACCAAGCTGCGAAACTTTAATTAATTTTTACATGAATTATTGGAAACAAAATAAAGATAGGCCTAAGGGATAAAAATAAATTGTTAATATTTAATACTTTTTTAAATGATGCTATCTTAATGATTTAAACAATTCCATTAAACAGAATGGATTCTTTTAAAGTAAAACAAAATAATTAATACCAAAAACATCATAAAATACATAAACTCCATTACTAATACCGACATTGGCATGTTATCACCAAAAATTATATTTTAAAGGAAACTGACTGGTGTTATTGCAAATGATAAATAAGATGGCAAGCTAACAAAACTGAAAAGTTTTGTTTTAAACCTCTTTTAAAGAAATAAAAAAGATTAAATATATAAAATATTTCTTAATAAAATACATTAACAATAATTATGTTAATAATTAAAAATGTAAAAATACTAAATTACTCTGATTATAAATGACTAATTAAAAAATCCCTCATGCTTAAATTATTCAACAATAATTCAATGATTCAGTTATTTAAATAAACCACTATGTTCATTCACTCTACTAATATGATTTGCGCTTTTAAAATGTAAAATATCATCCAGTAGATTGAAATATGTGTGATTGGGCCATTAAAATGTAATGCATAGTAGAAATGCCCCATGTGTATATTCATTTGCATGTATCGTGGCTTTATGTGTGTATAATTATTTGTCTGTGAAAGTGTGAGTGTCCTATCTTGGGCACTGAAATGAGGATAGCATGTGATGCCAAGCGAGGATGTCAGTCTCTGACCTGGGAGGTTCTGGTCTCCCTTCTCGTCTCTGTCTTTCATCTGTCACTTCTCTCTTTCAACACTTTGATCTGTTGCTCCGTGTCAAACATCCTTCAGCCTTAAGATCTCAAGCCTCCATGGAGCAATACCAAAGCGGCTTCAAAGTCAGACAGCGAGAGAAAGACAACTACAATACTCAGTTTCTTTCATCACCTTCCCCTAGCAGAGTAACTGTAAAATGTACAGCATAATTCAGCCAGCACAGCTAGCTATAGCCATCGCAGAATTGTGTGATATACCAAAGTACAACAGTTACCAAAAATATAATTTTGAAAATTTTGCTAACGGATCCAGATGACAACGCTATGCTATGCAACACAGTTCGAATAGTGTGACACAAAGCATATAAGTTTCATATGTTCACGTTTTTAATTTGACCATGAAATTTCTTTCTTTCTGTAATTTATCTATAAATCAAATCCAGATGGGATGTAAAGTCATTTGCATATATATATATATATATATATATATATATATATATATATATATATATATATATATATATATATATATATATGTATATATATATATATATATTCTTTTAATGGAATAGATTTTATTTAGTTGTCTTTAAAAAAATTATACGAAAAATTAGATTAATTACAAATTAGCGCGTTATTAAATCTGTTGACAGCCATAGTTTTATTTCAACAAAGGCTGCTGCATACAGAGGCCATGCAAATCTCCAAAACAGCAACAGCAAATGACTTCCAAAACCTCAGAGACGTCAGGGGGAAATCAAAGGAAGCCCCTCAAAGGGTAAATGACATTCTGAATTGCCTGACTCATCAATTCAGTTAAAAGATGTTAGCCAGAGAGGGAATTTTTCAAGCTGAATAACATGTCTTCAACTGTCTTGTCACAACACACCACATTAAAGCAGAATGCTGCTGTCACAAAGAAAAGCTTCTTGTAAAGTTAAGACACTTGCGTCAGTGCGTTTAGAAGTGCGTCTTTCTTAAGTTTCATTTATCACAAAGGAGTTTCTGTAAAAGCATTTAAAGAGTGCTGTCAACGGTAAAGAAAAATGAGATTGTCACTTCCTGTTCAGGGGGAACGGCTTCCGTTGTCGTCATTTCAGACATCCTTCTGAGTCAAGATGGAAAATGATACCAATTTAATTTCCCATTTGTGGTCACAAAAGCATTAGTTTAGACATGTATTGAGAGTAAACTAAATCAAGGGGATTCCAGCCAAACTTGAAAAGGCTTTCAAATCTGTGCGAAAGATGACACTTTGATGTACCTGGTTTCAATTGAAAATTTCAGTTTCGATCCCCAGACGTGTTTTTTGTGGTTGCACCTTGCTTAGTGACTTGCAACATAATGAGCTAATTTTTCCATTTTTATTTTATATTTTCAATTAAGTACATTTTTATTCGTAAAAAAAAAGGATAGTTTCTATCATGGATACTTATACTTTTTCATTTGGTATTTTGGCATAAAGAATGGATCTTATTCACTCTTATTAAAGTTTAGTAAGGTGCTAAATGTGTCATTAGTGATTTAAATTACATTTTCATTTTATTATTATTATTATTATTTTATTTTTGTACAGACAATTAAATAATTGAGCTCCAGTGTTATTTTGGTCCCCATTTGTGGCCAAAACTTTATATTGGTCAAAATGTGGCGAACTGGCTGAACACTGATGAATGTGATCGCATCTTGATGATAAGGTTTGATTTGTTAATCATTTATCAAATTTTCATTAGGTATCATGAACTAACAATGAACAAAAAAAAAAATTACAGCATTTATTAATTTATAAATATACCATTGTTCACTCTTAATTTAATTCATACACCGAAAAAAAAAATTGTGGTAAAGAAACCATTTTCACTCGGAAATCGTTTACAGTTAATTACAAAGAAATGGCAAGTAACAAATTTAATTAAACATGACATTTTGAAATAAAAGACTGAAGTAGTAGTAGTTTAAAAAAAGTTAACACTCTCCTTCACACACAGCCTGGCAGAGCAAGGACAGGATGGGTTAAGTCTGTGGAGCTGTCTATCTGCACTGTAACAGCTGGGGCATCAGCATTTCAGAAGAAACATTTTTATAGGGCTCGAGGACACCATCAGTCTGTCACGCACAAACCTACTCGCTCTACTCAATCTCCCGGAAGGTTCAAACAGATTCACTGCACTTCTTTGTCCGCTCCCTCCATCTATTCTCTGATATAAAGAGTCAGTAATCCAAGACTCCCAGAGAGGCTGGCCCCCTTAGAACCTCAAACACTTTCTCTCATTCTCTCACACACATACTCCAATTAGTAGTGGTTTAGTAGAATCTGACCGGCAGACAGGGAGTTGCAAACAGTGAGTATCATGTAAATGCTTTCCTTTCATTATAAAGCAAACTAAAACGTGTACCTGCCAGTCACAAACACCCTGACAAGTCAAGGAAAAAAACGCCACTCTTGCATGCACATGCAATCCATGTACATTCACAAATTCATAAAGTGGGGGCCAAAAATCCTGAATTTAAAATGCTTGAAAGTTCACATAAATATTCACTCAATGTAAATGCTTGCTACTGGTTTATAAAAATAACTTAGACTGAGAATTTTACCATAGATCTGATAAACAATATTACATAAATAAATTGTATTTTTATTATTAAATAAATTATAAAGGATTAAAGACTAGGACTGTATCTTTCTGTTGGTCAACACAGCAAATTCGTGAATACCTGAGCCTGTTGTGAAATCCGCACAAGAAGAACTTTCGTCCTCATGCAAAATTCCCAAATGCATGGATTTCTACTGAAAAGAATGGATTTTGCTCAGTAAATGTCACTGCACTTAACACTGTACAGTAAAGTCCAGTTTATTAATAATTTAACAATTTAAACTTAATTCATTAGGCAAGAAATGTATAGCATTTAATAATTTAATTTTAATTCATAAATATACGATTGTTTACTGTTAATTTATATACTGAAAAAGATTTGGTACACAAACAATTTTCACTCAATGATTGCTAGTAAATTTCACAATTACAAAGAAATAGCAAGTAAAAACTGAAGTAAATGTAAAATCTTTAAATAGAAAGACTGAAATAATATTTTCATGCAAAACCTACTCCAATAATCTTTATTTAGAACATCCCAATTTTTTATTTTTTACTGTGTGCAACTTGAAATGTGAAACATACCTTAAAATTAACATAAAAATTAACATTAACCTAGAATAATAAATGTTGCAACATTTATGATATCTAATACATTAATTTAAGAAATTGAATTTTATCATAAAGTGTTTTCTACAGATGTCCTAAAATCAAATAAAAGCAGAGTTTCACACTCAGGATTGTGTGAACACAAACAACTGGTAAATTAGGCCCCATGGCTCAGATAGTTCAGATGGCCTCTAATAAATTTCCACTAAACAGAGTCCACTAAACAGATGGGGGAATGATGGTGACCTGTAACAACAGTTTGAGATACAGTAATGCACGAGGGGTTTATCAGGGAGTTACTGTTTAATCAGCGAGGAACCATGTATGGTTATCATCATCACTCTTCAGGAGGTTACGTAAGGTCATGAGGTGTACGTGCACACACTACTGATCGACTGATGTTAACCTTTAGATGTAGTTTAATATGGATGCACTGCACAGATACTGTATGCGTTTGATAGAAGACACTGTTCTGTTCTATCGCCTGACGCTAATATTTAGATAGTACAGAGTTGCAATATTTTAATAGACCATTCTCAAAGGATAGAACCATGTGAGGCCCAATTTAGCAACAGATTGATGAAGAGTTGAAAATAAAGTCCAAAAATAACATGTAATTCTGCTTGTCCGAGCAAATTATTGTAAATAACTTATCTGGTTCCTACAGTTATCGCAATTCCTGAAACAGTAGCCTAAATTTTATTTATGCACCAAAAACAAAGAGTTCTCATATTTCCTCTTGGTGAGTGTTAATTTCAGGCTCTGATTGAAAAATACTACTTAGTGGATGTGTAGTTTTCTGGATGGCCTGTCCCACTGCGGTCTCAGGGGCAGTCAGTGCATCTCACGTGGAGCAGAGCAGAGAGCGTATTGTGAACAGTCAGCACTATCAGTTGTATTTTGCCTAGCTGCCCCACACATTGATCTGACAGATTGATTACCATAGAGCTGCAATGCTTCTGACTTTCATCTGTGACCTCCCTCTGCACGCATCTCTCTCTCTCTCACCATATACTCGACAAGTATATATATCAATCTTATGAATTTATACATTCTTTGATTTAATCTCATACTGTTTTATTTTTTTCTGTGTGTCTTTTGCTCAACTACAGTGACACCAATATTTCTGTCTTGCCTTTGTCTAATTGCTATATTCACGTACAGTTTTCATAAGTTTACAAACCCCTGGCACAATGTGCACATTTTTCCAAAATTGTAAAAACTTTATTTATTGTTTTATACAGTTATAACTTGAAGCTATCTGAAATATAATATTTAAAACATATAAATATAGAAATGTTTTTACTTTAAGAATTTATCTCTCTTTAAAAAATGCTTGACGTCGCAAGACATATTATGCAGGAGGTTTGAGAAAAAAACTTACAAAAGCTGTTATTTTTTCAAAAGGATCACCCTTTCACCCTAAAGGGTCTATATTGGTACTTTAAAGGTACATACTACCCAAAGTGTACATATTAGTACCTAAAAGGTAAAAAAAGTGTACCTTTTGAAAAGGTACCACCCCAATGACAGCTTTTGTACCTTTTTATCTGAGAGTGAATGTAAACTAATGACTGTACACAACTGAACCATGAACTGTAAACTGTACTGTAAAGAACACCATTCCATCATGATTTATAAACGGCATATTGCTTTAAATGAGCTACAATGACATCAAATAGGAGCTTCATGCATCAGAGGAAGTGTTTAGTTTTGCAAAGATAACACTGTCAAAAGCTGATGTGACAGAACTAATAGAGGAATCAAAGCTCCATTATGTTACTGGATATCGACATATTCCAACTCCAAGGATTTCTCCCTTCAGACAGAGAGGCTGCATGTCAGACTCTTTTCAGAAGAGTGTTCTCTTTCAGGAAGCACTGCTCAGAAAGCAGCCAGAGGATTGGGCTAACAGTTATTTACTGTAAATAACAGGTCTTTCACCGAAACACCTAAAGAATTGGTAAAGTGTGAAAAGAAAGTTCTGTGGGCTTGGAACACTTTGATATTTCTTCATGAGATCCGCAAGCTTCAGCCACAAGCGAGCAAGTCTTGTTTCGTGTCAGGAAATGGCACCTTTGACAGTCAGTCTTAATGTATAATGATATCTCTGCTTTACGTAGCAATCCAAAAGTCTGAGAGCACTAGTGGAAATGCTCCTTACTCCATGTTAATTTTCTAAATAAACATTTTCAGGAGAAAATATGAAAAAAATCAGAATGTATTAGCATTTGGTTTGTACTTCTTTTGCTTTACTGACAGCAGCACAAGAGCTGCATGAACTCCAGAAGTTAAAAACCGCATGACCATCTCTACAAAGAGAATTCACTTGACCAATGTCATATATTTACTTATCTGATTAGTAACCTACAAATAGTGCAGAATCTAAAATATTTTATTAATTTTGCTAAATATTTTTTTTTTTGTTAAAAAGATTTGATCAAAATGCTAAACATATCCCAGATATTCAACTGTAATGTAACTTACAGCAATAATTAATACTGACATACCTGTAGACTACAAGATATATTACCACAATAGTATTGCATCCCATATATATATATATATATATATATATATATATATATATATATATATATATATATATATATATATATATATATATATATATATAAAATATTTTGTATATAAAAAGTAATTTTCTTGAATAAAAATCTTATAACCGAGCATGTGCTGCTTTGCTTAATAGGCTACTGGCTCTTTAAGAAGATATGCACGCCGAACACCTCCCCCTGTTGGAGGCGGACAGCACTGTGAACTTGACCTGAGCTGACCCTCTTTCTCCCACCCCTCCCAAATTTCCTCTGCCAGAGCACTGGAGCACATTCCAGCTCCTCTGTGTTTACTGAACATGTGTGCGCTGTATCTTCCTGCTCAGCTGACTTGCAGTGCATTCTCACATGTGAAATGAATGGAAAGAGAGCCGATGTGTTCTAGTGCCACTTCAGATGACAGGACACCAAGGCTTGATATCTGGCACAGACGCCTCCAGTGCCACCAAACCCGCTGTGTGCTCCAGTTCGGACAAAACCACCATCCTGTTTGTTTTGACAAGCGTAATATTTATTGTCCCAGTAAAAGCTTCAGAGACTGAGAGTTATAAAAAAAAGATCAGAGGAGGACTGGGGCACGAGACAGGTCATGTGACCCCACTGGAAACTGATATGGCCTGAAACGAAAAGCTACATTAGATAGATCGTATAGCTCTCTAATGAGGCTGGTAGCCTAATCTTTCAAAAATGTAATTAATTTGATCATCCTTCGAGGGAGCCGTTTCACCCCGAGAGACTTGCGATTGTAACGTTTGCGAAAAGCCTGTTGAATGAGAGAAGAAGGGCAGTAAGAGTAATGGCCACTGTTTCTCGATCTGGCCACCATGCAGGACCCCCGCCCCACCCTGCTCTTTGCTCCATTAGCAAAGATACTAAAACAGAGCTGAAAGTTTCAGTGCGCACACACTAACACACAGCTGCCTCTGCAGAAACATTGCTGGTCTTGTTCAGCTTCACTGAGATGAAGAGAATTTGAGCATGCCTTGCAAGTGAAAGATGGCCCTGTGTCTTTAAGGGGAAATGCTGACTGTATGCCTCTTTCACTCTCGCCTTTTTCTCAGCCACTCCCCCTTTTCCTTTCCTTGCACTTCTTCTCCTTCTCTCTCTGCAGTGCTGCCGTAAGTAGGAGTGAGGGCGAACCGACGCAGTTCCTTATCGGACTGTTTAAAGCAAGGAGTTCGTAGGCTATTAGGCAGGTCAGGTGACATGCGGGCTGCCTGTCTGACCCAGACAACTAAGGGTGAAGGTCGCCTGAGGGGGCGTAGAGATAAGAGGGGCGGAAATAAGAAAGAACAAGTGAGTAAGGCAGCAAAAGACAAAGAGAAAAAGGCAGGCTTCAGCTGTGGACTAAAATAATTTTCAAATGCTTGGCAAGCATTTATTTCCTTCTACAGCACTTCTGCTCATGTGATATTGTTTTAATACACCAGACGAATTAACAAATAAAAGTTGACGAATAAAACATGAATTAGGCCAAAGAAATACATTTTGTGGAACAAGATCTGTGAGTGGAATGGTTCCATTTCCTCCTTCCAGGTCAGAGGTGAGAGAAACCTTGCACAAACGCTACTGTTCAAAAGTTGTAGTAGACTAGAATTTTTTTGAAAGAAATTAATACTTTTATTCAGCAAGGATGCATTAAATTTAAAAAAAAGTGACGATAAGGACATTTAAATGGGTTCAAAGGATTTAAATATCAAATAAATGCATCAAAGAATACTGAAAGTTACTGTATGCTGGCAGCACAACTGATTGATAATAACAAGAAATGTTTCATATTAAATCAGCATATTATGATTTCTGAAGGATCATGTGACACTGAAGACTAAAGTAATGGCTGTTGAAAATTCAATTTTGCGTCACAGAAATAAATTACATTTTAAAAAAAATACATTAAAATAGAAAACAGTTGTTTTAAATTGTAATAATATTTCATAATATCTCTGTTTTACTGTATTTTTGATCAATAAATCCAGCCTTGGTGAACATGAGAGATTTCTTCTAAAACATTAAAAAAAATCTTACTGACTACAAACTTTTGAGCAGTAGTTTACTCTGGTTTGGTACATTGCAAACACAGATGGAGTGACACAAATAGTAAAAAGACTGTTTATTAACACTGCTCAGCCAGTCAGATTTGAGGACTGAACTAACTACTGTTTGAAGAGTTTCAATTTACATGCCTGATTGGTGCATATATTTAAGGTGCACATAAGACTCTTCTGTATATGAGGAGATGTACAGTAGAGTGCAGTAAAAAAAAAAAAAAAGAGAATAAACAATTCCTACTACACTGAGATTGGGATTTAATTGAATAAAAGGTTTGGGACACTTAATGTAGCGCAGCAGGGATTTAAGAGCGATGCTGTAGCACTATTCACGCATACTCAGTACGCTGAGTAAACCTAACCCTAACCGAACACACGAGCACACACCCATACACTTCTTCATCCTGTCACATTGACCACTCAACTGAACTTATCAGCACTGCACATCCTTAATATACACTAAACTTTCTGTCACCAAAATTGAGCATCTTATACTTCTACAGGATCATATTTGAATTACTGTGAACGAGTAAACGGTATTACAAAGTTATATTTACTGCTTCTGTAGCATGTTGTCAATTACCACAGAAAATAATGTTGACTCATACTTTGGAAAAAAAAAAAACGAACGGAAAATGCATTTACAGTAATACTTATACAAAGGAAACTCAGGGAGAGCATGTGACACCTGTAGTTACGTTTAAGATATCTTCAGTAAAAATGTCTGTTGTTTAGGTTACTAAATTGTCTAAATCATCTGAATCATCATTCAGAGATCTGACTATTTTTCTATGTGGATGAACCTATGGTTACGGTTTATTAGACATAATGTTAAGTTCTGTGAGTAAAGTTTAATTTATGAATAATTACATCACATTCTTTCCATGCTGATTACTGGTAACCTCACGCTAGAAATGCATGTTTTAGATATTTATTCAGGCATCAACCATAAGCATATAAGTGCAAATGCATTTTAGGTAGTTTTTACAAACTAAAAGATTATTCAAAATTATGTTCTCTGCTAATCCACAGTATGCCAAGTTGTAGTCTAAACTTAAATTTATAAGAAAAAAAATTAATTGAACACAGACACACACACACACACACACACATACACACACATATAAGAATAATTCTAATATGCTGATTCAGTGTTGTTTTTTTGTGGAAACCAACATACAGTTTTTTTCAGGATTCTTTGATGAAGAGTTAATTAATAAAGTTAATTAATTTGTGTTTTTCAAATACCTGCAAAAATTTGTTCACAAATGACAAATGCAGGGTTAAATGGTATATCAGACCGAATGTATCCCAACAGCCTTCATAGCTCTATTTATACAACAAACATCCAGTAAATTGACACAAATCTACCCGCCTGTCAGAGCAGACCCACTTATTTTAAATAATTTACAGTGTTGGCTCTGCTTATGTCTTATACTCCCTTTCTTCCTGTCTCTCTGGTTAAAACCAACTAAATGTCGGTAATTCTGACAGTGCGGCTCTGGTTTGAAAAAGCGTGGTGCTTCACGCTGCATTCTGAGGCCTGCAAGCAAAACCTGCACTCAAAATTTGGAGCTCCTGGTACCAACAGCACAGGATGATGAGTCAACAGCTTTCTCAGAAGAATGAGCCAGAGCATCTTTCTGTGATATACTCCACACGCCAAACTGCCACTCCACAAGCATGTGTTTCTATGAACCTTTGCACAACACGACTTCCCAGCACTGCCATTACAGTTCAGCAACAGCGTAGTTCCGAGAATCATCTGCTACCTCCGTACTGAATGGGCGAGGATTTGTTCACATGCGCAAAAGCTATGTCAGCGTAGCAGCTGTGCAAACTCACCTCTCTCCTGCACAAAGTAGGCGAGGTAGAGGTCCAGCTCTTTGACGGACACACTGATGTGATGAGGCTGGACGCAGAGGATGGGATTGGAGCACTGACCGCCTTTGACCAGCCGCTCCCCATCTGTGCTCTCAAGCGGGATGCCCTTGAACAGAATCACCATCACCAGGTCCAGACGCCAGACTTTATCCGCCTGCCGCAGACAATCGATACGCCTCATCTTCCCCTTCTGGTCTGGGTTCGAGAGGACGCAACATGGAGGCTTCTTCCCCGTGATTGACAGCACAAAGTCCTCCCGACACTCAGGCCGGATATCTTTGCGGAGCTTGGCAAGGAGGCGCGAAGCCCACTTCTGTTTAACCTCAGGCTTCTCACCCAAGAGCTCATCCTTGACGGCGCGTTCTTCATCCTTGGTCATCCGCTTTTCGTGCTTTTTGAAATACTTGCGCTTACGGGCCTGCAGGTTGAACCAGGTGTAGGCGAAGGCACGCACATGCGGCAGCAGTGCTTCGATGAAAGGATGGAATTCATCCTGGGAGAGAAGAGCAAAAAAAACAAGTTATTCATGTGTTTACTCAAAATCTTTTTTTGACAAGCAAAAGCCACGTCTGCAGTTCAATTCGAGTAGAAAGCGGAAATGAATCATCCTGGCTCTTTTCTCTATTGACGCATTTATTGAAATGCATTTTTTCCCATTCATTGTTGTTTACCAAAAGAGAAAATGTAAATTCCAAATTTATAAAAAATAAAAATAAAAAAAAACTCTCCATGATATTCAACAGATTTCACAGTTAATTGTGTACAGAGTTTTCTATTGCACCCACAGTCCATTGTTTGCAACTTTTGCCGAAGCCCCATGTGCAGTCATCATTTATCCAATTATGTTTTGTTGACTATTTTCACTTTCAGTGGTAAGTTTTCAACAACAACAACACACACAGATGTACCTCCCAGGCACGCTGCGAACCGCAGTCCCTTAACCGTTTAGTGCAGCATTCATTTGGTCTGACTAATTACTTCCATATTTGACCATTTCTAAAAGCCTAAACTAGCAACAGACTGTGCTATAAATGTTACTAAAACCCCAACCGAACATTAAACATGCGCATCTATCAATTATCATTAACACGACTCAAAGCTCTACGCGCAGCACTGTGGCCATTTATGCGTGTGTGCATAAAACAGTCATAATGAGAGCGCTGCTTTAAAGTTCTGTGATAATCATCAGCCAAAAAAAAAATCCCCATATGCGAATGAACTTATGTTCAATAGGAGGGTTTTGTGCTTATGGCAAAATAATGAAACTCAGGCTCAAGCTGAATGATGTCAGCTGTGGCATCAATATAGCATGACATAGTTACCGGCGTGTCACTTTTTCTTAGGCATAATGCAACCACAGAGAGAGAAAGAGGAAGAAATGGCCAAGGGCTGCTTGGCTGCAGTAATTCAAACAGAGAGAAATAAAGAAAAAAAAAATTAAACAGCACTCCCCGGTCTGGTTGTGCTGCGAGCAGTGAGCAGGTTTTAAAGGAACATAATGAGACGTGACTTCTGCACAGTGTGGATCTCATGCAATAAGCAAGTTCTGCAGCTCACGGCAGTGAAAGCTCTTACAATCTCACAGCTGCTCAGCTCCACTGAAACCATATCCTGAAACACCAGAACATTTACTGCTAGACTGCTTAAACACCTTCCTCAAAACACCACAAGACTTCAACTGACGGGTCAAGAGCCAAAATTGAGCCTAATGCATTTTCTAAAGAAAAAAAATATATAATAAATGCAAACAACAAATGCAACTAATCATATAATTGTGCTGTTAGGATAGAAATGCAAAATACATGGTACTTTGGCCACAAATCCATCTGAAAACCACAAACAACTCTACGCAAGCTAAAAGAAAACACAAACCAGACTATGTTAAAGGGGTCATATGATGTGATTTAAATTTTTCTATTTTCTTTGGAGTGTTGCAAGCTCTTGGTGCATAAAGAAGATCTTTAAAGTTGCAAAGACTAAAGTCTCAAAACCTGCCAACTGTGTGACTAAAGTCTCAAATTAGTGCCTTACACTCCCTCTGATGTGAAATAAACCAATATCCCAAGTTATTCCGTTACTCCTAACAGTAGATTGACTGAACTGCTAAAAGAGAACCAATGATGGGATGTGCACGAGCAGAGCAGCTGGACTGAGTCTCGTGCTGCTGGCCTAGGAGACGGCATAGTATGTTAAAGAGCGTAACATTTCCGTCAAACGCTTGAGGCCAATCACAATGCACTGGGTAGCTGGCCAATCAGAGCACACCTCACTTTTCAGACCGATGAGCTTTGTAAAAATCGACACGTTTTAGAAGGCGGGGCATAGAGGAGAAACAATAATGTACATTATATGGAAAATAATGTTTTTTTAACCTTAAACTGCATAAACACATTGCATTACACCAAATACACAAAATAGTGTTCTTTTTAGCAACATCATATGACCCCTTTAAATACAGGTTCACTTGCATCAAGTATAAATCTGAAGAATCTATTATAATTATTAGTAATAAAAATGAAGTATTATAATTTATATTTTTAGTTAATATTATATTAAGAATTTAGGGACATTTCTGTTTACTACATTTATTTTGCCAGTGCATGTTGGTGTTGAAGAAAAGAACGGAAATCAAAAGGAAGAAAAAAAAAAGCCCCAAACCTACTTGAATCCAAGAACAAATTATGTTTTGAGCAGAATTCAGTGGCTTTAGTGCAATATTTTGATAGCACAGCTTTTCTTAAGTTTTAAAGTGCAGAAACCATATTTGTGTATGCACTTTTTCCGATGTGGGAAACATAAAAACTGACTGACTGCCCTGTCTTTGTGCTGCTTCAGAGCTTTATTAAAAAGACAATAAAACCTCCTTTAAGAGTGTTCCCGCTGAAATGTCCTGAAAAAGAAAAACAGACGAAACATATTTTATAAACCCTATTGCAACAGCAGG
The DNA here is from genome assembly GCA_024542945.1 of allo-octoploid hybrid of Carassius auratus x Cyprinus carpio. Lineage (NCBI taxonomy): Eukaryota > Metazoa > Chordata > Actinopteri > Cypriniformes > allo-octoploid hybrid of Carassius auratus x Cyprinus carpio. The sequence goes on along the minus strand of CM045016.1, from coordinate 7,699,258 downwards.
GCATAATATGTTTTTATTTCCAGTAATTTAAACGTTTGTACCGGGAGAAGCTGAATGCAAACAGAGTTCAGTAATTGGGAGGTTGAGAGGCCTGTAGACTCACTGTACACACTCACATCTGTAATCAGTCGACTCAAACGGAACTGATACAGTTACTGAGTAAACTTTCCAAAGATTTACAAAAAAAAAAAAAAAATTTAATGAATATGGAAAATCAAGGCTGACAAAAACCAGAAAACCAAGCTGCACAAACAGACACAAGATATGATGTCCAAAAAAACTGCTAAACCCTCATCAGGGTTAACTGCATGTGTTTAGAGAAACGGTAAGGTCATTTTATTTAGCTAAGTTAATGTCCAAAAAACTGTTTCTCAACTAAATTTGAGTCCATTGAATAAATATTCAAACAGACATTCTGACTTAAGACGAGTCTGGACACAATTTTCACCCACTGACAGCGCAAATTTCCAGGAAGGAAACGCCAGGAGGAAATAGTGATTTCAGGAATAGAGGGGGATTAGAAATGGGCCTGTTTCCCTGCAGACATGTGTGGATGTATTTTCTTCTCTTTAGAGCTCCTTTCACTGCTCTAGCAAATACACCAACCACTCCGGTAAAAATAAACATTTCTTGGGCATTTTCTCCTTTCTGCGGCCTTGGAAAAAGCTCAGAGGCAGGTCAAATGAGGCCCAAACCAGGGAAAGACACACAAAACTGGGTAACTCTGTAATTTCTGCATCACTAGTGGCACCAAACAGAACTGCAACAGAACTGATTATTTTTTAAACAAGCTTCCTGAACACGGCCAAAATCATATATCGGTCAAATCATGCATGAGTCATGTATATGGAGGACCAACTCTGCAATGCAATTCAATGCAATGCAATAAAATGCAATTCAATAAAATGAATATCAATCAAAAATAAATAAATAAAATGCACATCAAAACTGCAAAAATTGATGATCAAAACCAAATGATATGGTTAAGTCTGGGATCATTACAAAAACATCTTCACATTCTGAAACAATTAAATTAAAACCAAAACACTCTAAAGCTAAATTCTGATTGGATTGGTCACAAAGTCACTGTAAAAGTGACAATATATGAACACCTGTCACAATTCTGTATTAATGTGACCAGTTATAAATGATTAGTTATGTAAATAATTACAAAAAATAAAAATTCTTTACAAAAATTAACAAGTTTGTCCTCATCTTGACTTTTGGGGGTAATTTTGTATTATTTTTTTGTGTAGCTAAAGTGTACATAAATTAAGATGGTCCTGCCCATAATTACATCTACTGCAAAATAAACACTAGACACACATTGCACAATATATACACCATCATACCACCAAACCCAAGGAATGAAGAGAACTTGAACCTGTGTTGCCCACATAAGCACCCCTCAACTCAACCTGTCAGATGGACCTAAACCACAGCTCTGTCTTGGAAATATAAATTTTTAAACCCTGTACCTTACTGCTGCAGTATTTACAACACTAACATCAAGACGATTAGTGGAGAACCGAGTCGCATATTGCATTTCTCTCTTTCCATCTTTCTCTTTCTCTCCTGCCTACTCGGACTTTTTCCATATTAGGCCTGGACGTGCTCCAACGGAATGCTCTGTTTTTACAACAATCAGTCTGAGAAGAGCGCTTTGACTGCATTTTGTGTGCACATTAAGGATGAGAATGTTATTGATAAACATGGCTGATGAATGGCTTTATTATGGCAGATGAACGGAGCATCTTTGATCTGACAGAGGCTGATGGCAGGGCGGCTGTGATAGCATGAGGGAAACGGTGACCACTGGAGTGTCCTGAAAAAGCTAGGCCTACCAGCTCTGCCGCTCTGGCTCTGTCAGCCGCACACGCACACACACACACACACACACACACAGCTGTATTTATGCAGTAATTGAATCATTTTGTTATTGCGGAGCTCAGGGAAATGTGTTTTTATTCCTGTCCGTTGCTCGGATACCATCTTTATTATGTCTTAAACAGAGAATGTGACTTTTTTTCATTTGCACAAATCTTTTTCCAAGTAGAGACCGAGCGCAAGAGAGAGAAAGAGAGCGGGAATGAAAGAGGGAGGGAGCAGTCCAAAAGATGACAAAATAGGGGTGTTGCGGTCACACACACCCACACAATGTGTTGCTATGGTCACCCCGCGTGTCACAAGCATGTGTCCCGGGGCTAAGCTTTTCCCAGACAGTCTTCCCAAAATTACGTGGTCAGGAAAATTGAAGATTGATTCCGATGCTGCAGAACTAGAAGATTTTCCAAGACTCATCATTAGCAATAAAAATAACTGCTGGCTTTTAAATGTACTATTTTAGTAAAACCATATGTAGCGATCAATTAAATAACCCTGCAGTTTTCATACTTTGCTATGATTCACCTTTCAACTTGTGTAGAATGCAGTGTGCCAAGGAAAAGGAAATGCAAGTGAGACTTGAATTTTTGTAACACTGCAATTTACCCAGAATGCCCTCTGAGCATTAACAGCAGACATTCTCCCCCGCCCTTCCTGCACTTTTACACTGCTGTTGCCAAAAGCACTTTCTTTCTCTTCCTTCTGACTGGCTGAGAAGTGGATCGTCTATCTGTGTAATGGATTCAACTTCGACATTCTTTCAGAGCCAGTGTATCAAAACAAGGAAGAGTAGGCATGCTTCTGTTTGTGACACATTCAGAATCAGACATTCTGGGTATTGTACTGTCCTGCATTCTGTCTATACTCTGCTATACAGGTTTTACAGCAATAAAATATGCACTACATATACCACCAAGCAAATATATTTAAAAACTACAGACCCGAATAAAGTGTAACTTAACATGTAAGTGAACACCATTTATTTTAAAGGGACAGTTCTCACACACACACACACACACACACACACCAAAAAAAAAAAAAAAAAAAAGGATGAGTGTTTGATGTTTTCAAACAATGGCTATCAAGCAAGGTTTCCATTCAAATTACTTAAATTTAACTCAGTTTCTTACACTGAAAAAAGGCCAGTTTAGAACAACATGACTGTGACTACTTAATTGATTGATACATTAATTGATAATTTAATAGTTCACTTTTATAATTAAAATATATTTCATATAAAATGTTGTTTCAAATAGTTTTCCACTATCCGTTCATGTCCACTACCCAAGTACACTTTTATTGTTTTAGTCACACTTTCAACATAAAACTGAAAAAAATAATTTTCATGTGCTTTAAAGAATTTGCAATTTACCCACCACAACAAGTAACATCTCTATAGTCCTTTATGTGTCTTCCTTTCTAAACACTATTGGATACATCTGTGAGCTTAACAAAGGCACAGAACACTGCAGTAGGTTATTCCTCGGTGCCCAGTGGGCTGATGGGAGATGAGGTTCTGAATGCTGAGTGGATCAAAGTGGATGTTCTGTGACTCACACTGCATCTTTCTTTTCCTCCATTGCTTTCTCTTCTGCACAAGCGCTGAGTCAGCCCTCAGCCATGCAGCATCATAATGGAGGGAGGGGGATGCTGGGTAACCAACCTCTCTCGGGAGGAAAGGCAGTGTGTGGATAATGTGCTGCAGTGGTATTTAGGTTACGCTGCTTGCTCTTTCTATGTAATGTGACATTTTTATTTCTAACATAGTTGTTAATTAAGAGCAATTAATTAAAACTGTGATGTAGCAAGATGCTAAAAACAGCAACACATCATGCAGTGGCCAGAGATGCCAGATTGCACATGAGCAACAATATAAAAAAAGAAAGTGCAAATGGAATTTAAGAGCACGTCCTGTATGAATGACCAATAAGTCGACATATAGTATTATACACCAATTGGACATACAGTATAAACAAAATCAACTTTACTTATATTTTCAGATAACATTTAATCTAAAATCCTGCTGTCAAAAATAATCAAATATAATCTTAAATAAAATAAAATCTAAAATCTTGTCAAAAAGAATAAAATTAAATATAAAATCAAATTTACTTGAAATCTTGTTGCCAAAAATAATATAATAAAATAAAACCCATGTACCTAAATGCTTCCCTTTGATTGCAATTATGAAGAGTTCAACTACTGAAAACAAAAGATCTTTTGATAACATGGGGCAAAAAGATGCTGGGAAATTTCATTTCATTAGCACAAAGGACAAAGAGGAAAAACAAGAATGTCTTCATACGCTAAAACATACTCTAAAAGATGCATGTGACTATCTATGATTGAATGAAGTCACAGGGTTCATGTTCCCATGACCGCTAAAAGCACCTGTTCCATTAGCATCTGAAATGCCATGAAACTCTCATTGATGATACAAGGAGAGGGTTTGTTTCCTTTAGGATTTGAAACAAAGATGGAAGAAGATAATTATGCACGATTCAATCTATGCAACAATTAGTGCCTCACAATCACTATCTTTAAGTCTTTGTGATTTCCAGGGCCGGTTCCTCATGTGTCTGCTAGAACTAAAGGGAGCGGGGGAAGGTAGAATGAGAGCCTTCAGACAAAAACATGGGAAAATGTCATCTCTTGTAGTAAAAGTGCCTAGTCATGTCTTTTCGATCCAGTAAGCAAACTGACAAACTTCAAAGAACCTCCATTGCCCCGATTTTAGCAGAGATTGGGGCTCACGAAACACGAATGTATAACTGTGCGTGCAAAGAATTCAGTCGTATGGTATTTTCCACTCAGCAGTTGCTTGGCTCATTTGCAGAAGGGGTTGCCAGTTGTGAAAATGTCCCCAAGTTTCCTAGTTTCTAAATGACTGAGGACAAAACACTGTGAACAAAGAAATGAAAATCTGAGAGGTGTCAGACACCTTGCCCACGTGAACACAAACTACATACTTTCTGTGATGCTGCACAAAAGGTCAACTATTTTCCCTGAAATTAGAGAGAAATCTCTCTGTATTTTTCCTCTTTTTTTTGGCCTTTTATAATACACGAGCAGAACGAATTTCTATGTAGGGTAAATCAGTCATAAAACCATTCTTATGTTAATTGCACCATTTGATTTACGTAAGAAAGGTTTTACAAATTATTTACATGGTTCAGATTGTGTTTCATGCACAAGGCACAATGTAGTTTCCACCTCTTTTTCTCTAATTCAGTTAACATAAAATCAGAACTAACCTTATGTGTGTACCTTCTCAAAGCACATTCATGATCTTATTGTGAACAATTCATTTTTTTTTTGTCAAAATGTAATGACTTGCTCTTTCTCCAAACTGACCTCACTTTTGCACTGAAATCACTCAGACAATGTGGGCTAAAGGATAATTTTGAGTTACCAAAAGACTAATAGCTATTGAGAGACTGTTCCATTCTGGTATGTAACATCCAATCAATTCCCATTGGATAAAATCAAGTTCTACTTCGCATTTTTTCTCATTGAATATCCTGTTTCACTCGGAAATACTGCACATCACATTACAAAATGGGTTGCAAATGACAAATAACACTGACAAAACACAGGCAGATTGTTTGTTCAAACTCTGTAAGGTTTTTTTTTTATACATATGTTTCAACTTTTTTCTGGAAGATAAATATATTCCGATTTCACATTTTATGGCTTAGCAGAGAAGCATGGGGCTAGCCTTTTCTTGTTTGAAATATTACATAAAACATCATTGGCAAATGCTTTTAGCTTTTGTAATGTAACACAGGCCTATTTCCAAGCAAAACATAACATTTAATGGAATATAAAGTAGGACGAGACTTAATTTTATCCATCGGATTTGACTGGATCGTGAAAAGTGTCCTATGATATTATTAGCTACAATTTTTCACCACTCACGCAGCCTTGATTATTCCATGTGTAAAAGTCATTTCAGAGGCAGAGACAAATGATTATGAAGATTATAAAAACAAACACTTTTTTCTTTAGAATAACATGAAGTGATGAATTATGCACAATTAGGCACAATTAGAGTGAATAGGGTAAATCTCAGATCAATGACTTGGTCATCAATCACCATTGTTGAAACGTTGTTAAATATCCCCTTCAAACAAATATGCCAGCTGTTATTAATAATCTACTTTGTCTTCCTGTCCACTGCAGTTTGGTGAAAACACTTTATTTCCTCGCTCCACCCATTCACACTTTTAGAGGAAGGGACAGCTGCAGCTTTATCGTCGTAGCATACATACTGACCACAGAACCGCAAATACAAACAGCCCAGTGACTCCAAGCCTAAACACTCCCAAACAAACACACAGGCCGCAGTCTGTTCTTACGCTGTTTGATCATTAGGGACCGCTAGAAAAGGCTAGGGCATAACCATGCTCCTGGGAAACAGCTGTGCCTTCACAGGATTGATTTGTGCAGTGAATCACAAAGCCACACAAAGCTCTTGTCTGAGTGTCAATCAGTGCAACTTGTACTCCGTCACTTTCACTCTCTATGTTTGCATGCCTGTAACTAAAGAAGTATTCAACATTTTTACCCCCAGTAATTTGGCTCCATATCTAATGTGAAAATTGGCATTTTGACCTCCTCTATACAAAATAGTGGATTACTTAGTAAATACACATCCATAACATTTAATATTTTGACTTTCTTCTTCATTTATGCATTTCTTTTACCAGAAAAAAAAATACACAAAAATATTTAAAAATATATATATATACACAAAAATTTGAGTCTGGGATCTAAAATTTGGTTGAGCTGACATGGAATGACTTCTTTGCTATTATGGGTGCAATTATTATCATATTACCATTTACCAATATTAAACCCAACAGTATCATAAACAAAACAGCAACTGTACCATACACAATAGTATCATAAAACAATGCTCAAAATACAAGAAAATATTGCAAAAATAATACTTAAAATGTTTACATTAGATTTATTTAAATGTGCTTTTGTGAGGTAGCTATAAATTTAGTTCAATTAATGGCAAATGTAATAATTTATACATGATAAATTACATTTTAAAACATGTAACAAGTTTTATAACATTCATATTTTTAATTAAATTTAAATAAAAGCATGAACTAATGTGTAAAATATTTAAATATTACTCAAAATACAAATTTAAATTAAATGGAAATTAAAAACAGACTGCGTTAACAGTACATTTAACCAACAGTCTGCTTGACCTAGGTGACATCAGTCGAAAGGTTGAATTGTTTTGTATTAGTTATTACATTTTTAAGAAAGATTACAAAAAGCAACACATTTTTCATTTCAATTGCATGCACTGATTAAGTGTGCACAATTTAAAAAAACAAAAACAAAACAAAAAAACAAGAAAAAACACTGTATTTCAAACCCAAATAGGATCTGTTTTGGTTTCACATTGACTTTAAGTTCTGGGGGTTTATTAAACCTGTTTTATAGCAGCTCTCCAGGAATCCCATTAGCCAAGTGTCTCAGACAGTTTGAGCAGCAATTCCAGCATCAAGAGTTTTCCAGATTTGTAGGGTAAATTAGAGCAGCAAGCTGTCTGGAAAATGCAATGCACCCACTCCACTTGAGCTATGATCTTTGCATTCCAGAACAACAGGCATCCATTAGAGAGGATTAGAGAGGATCGCTGGGTCACCCAAACTACAAACCCAATCTTTGCATGAATCTGAATGTCTCTTGCTCTCTTTCTCTCTCCCTCAGCAGACGGGCCCCAGCTGACCGCTGAGACAAGCTTAAGCTTGGCTCATGCCTTCATTGTTCATTCACTCTCAATAGCCAGTTTACAAAGGTCATGACCACAGGATTCTCTAGTCAGACATATATGAAAGCATCACCCATGCATTAGCTTGACAAATCTACTACCAACATCTATCTTGTGTTTTAGATGAAACGGATTAGATTGCTAAGAAATAATCATAGTCCAGTTTTCTGGGTTTAGCTTAACTAAAGAATCTATTGTGTCTGCTAATAGAGCTTTTTATTTTGCACTTGTTGTCTTCGTTGATTCACTGGTGGCTTATTCACTAAAGGATTTATGCAAATCAGGTAACGACGCTAAAATCTCTAGCATTGCTGCACCACTGTGATCAATATACCTGAATCAGCTATTTTAAATGCCACAAACCATCTGGATAAATGCCCAGTTATAACACTCTGCTCCCTCAGTTGATCATCATTTGATGAATAACTGCTGCCATGATCAATAGAAACATATCTTTAAAGTGAAATGTTTCTGTTTTTTCACATGAGGCAATAGAAAGAAACTGAATGCATTATTTACATATTTATCATTTACATACAATTACAGTTACATATGTTTTTGGTTGACAATTTTAACCAAAGTGACACACCTTCAAGGTATACATTTTATGGTTTGTATGTTCACTGGGAATCAAACTCAGGGCCTTGGCATTGCAAGTGGCAAATTGCCACTTGCATTGGAATTTGAATTTAAAGTAGCAGAATCAAACTAAAATAAAATAAATAAACAATTCACCTAAAAATGTGTCTTTAGCTAAATTTGAACTGAATATATACTTCTCTATGCTTCATAAATGTATAAAGTGGAGTGAAAAAAAATCAATTTCCCAGAATTCATAAAAATCCACTTCCTTTAATTCCAATAATAATTCCAATTCAACTTTCAAATTTCAACTTGCGAATTAAAAAGAGACCTATTAATAAATTCTGATTTTTGCCCATCCTTTGCAGTTAAATGGGATTGTGAATGATTAGTGAAATAGATGCAGGTTTTAACACTGAAATGCTGCATACAAAGAGAAAATAGAGATGTAGTGAAATAAAATGAAAGACAGAGTTTTTACCAGGGGTGTTTCTAAAAAACATGGGGCCTGGGACAAACAATTTTATGGGTGATCCCCTTGCCTTCAAGACCAAATGCATAGAGAACCTCAGACAACCTGGACTCCAAATGTAACTGATCCCGGGACAATGCCCATAGCTGAACCATGAAAAACGGCTGTGGATCCTATCATGTGACGTCTGCAAACAATGACACAGTTACCTCAGTTAACCTCAGATTATTACCCATCCTGCCCTCACACACGCGTGTACACACAGTAGGCCTCTATATCTCTACAAACAGCCAAGCCACACCTCTCATTTCAAGTGCATTACTACTGAACTGGATGCACACCTGGTAAACCAACTGTTACAGTTAAGAACAGCCAATCAAAGAGCTTCGGTCTGAAGCATTTATATGTTTTCAATCAGGTTGATAGCAGTGATCTTGTAAAGCCTAGTCAGATATGGCACTCAGTGACTGTCATGCAACCTTAATCCCACAGTTTAAATACAAAAGAGAATGAGTGTATTTGGAAACTATAATCCAGCTGTTTTGCTCATTCGATCATCACACACATTCATTTAAATGCAGAAAGCTTTCTTTTCTTCTGTACTATTGAAAATGATGGCCAGTGGGTGTGTATAAAAAAAAAACAGGGATGCACAATATATCTGTACCATACTGGTTATTTACCAAATATTTACTTGAGCATATTCATTTCTGCCTATTTTTACAGATTACCTGTGTCGTTATTAAAATTCAATTAATCTTTAAAAACAGAACAAAATGGCTTAAAATGCAAATATCGGCATCGGTGATATTAGCAGCAGCAGCAGCAGCCTCCCCCCGGGTCCTAATGCCCGTCCTGTAAGACTTTTTATTTACTTAGGGGGCGCTGTTGGCCTAATTGTAATAAAATGAAAGAAAAATGCACAAATATCATTAAGATTGTGTTTCTGATTAAATAAAGCAGTAATTGATGTCACAAAATCACGAGTATGGTTTGATTTAAAGGTCAGATGATACAGCTTACATGAATAAAAATCACAAACAAGTTGTAAATTAAATAATTTATTTACAGATTTATTCATTAATGTGTAATACATTTTTTATGAAAACTGAAACACAAGGAGCTATAAAAGTTTTTCAGAATTTATATAACTCTTTTGCTTTAGACCATTTACAAATTTTAAATATTCAAATAAAATGTTATGTAAATCAGTTATTTTCAAAGCTTTTAATGTACTCTCATTATAAAAGAACTTCATATTTAATTGAATTATCAAAAGTAATTTTTGTTAAAAACTAAAAACCAAATGAAAAATAATTTGTTTACAATCTCTGTACAGGAGAGGCTTGGTGTCATTTCCAAACAAAAGGAAATATATCGGTATTGGCCAAAATTAGTTGAAAATTATCGGGATATCAGATATCGGCAAAAATCCAATATTGTGCATCCCTAATAGCTTTCATAATGTTAAAGGTATCAGTTTTAGATTTGCGTTTCCTTTCTACAAGACCTCTTGTGGATTCAAAAAAAAATAAAAAATACACAAATAGCATAGTACTTCAATTCAGTGAAAAATATGTTGCGGTCAAGATGATTTTATTATTTTCCATACTAATATTGCTACTCAAGGGAGTTATTCTGAAAAAGATTAGACAGATGTACAGCATGTACAATGCAACCCTTAAATAAGATCAAATATTCACCTTTCAAATAACAGCCAGATCTATAGACAAACATGCTGATTTTACATTTTCCAACCATAAAACAACAGAACAGTAGAAAAACAAAAGCTCAGCATATACAAGCATATTAATTATGTATGAGTATAGACAACCAAATATGATCACATGTAGATCAGAGAAACTCAAAAGCTTCAGAGCAGGACCATGTGCAGCAATACAAAAGCCTTTCAAACGTAAAACAAAAGATTTGGAAAAAAAAAAAAGTATATGTTTGTTTGCCAATTTACCCATTAACCATTTGCTATGCCCCTGTTATCACATATCAAGCAAGCTTTTGCTTTTTTCTAAAATAAGTCAATGAAAGTTGAGTGTGTTTAGATTACCTTCAAGAAAATAACTGACCTACAAAGATAGAAAAGCAGGGCACTTATTAGTGACATATGGCACCCAGAGTGGACGTGATATTTTTTTGCCCTTTTCCAAAACTTTAAATAAACATTGAGAAGTGCACACAATGGATAAATCTGTGTCTGCTCTCATTACCAAATGAACATGCAAAACATCAGTAATACACTTTTGCAGTCTCCACAGTTTTTTAATCACGTCATTGTGTATTAAATAAATAATTTAACAACACTGCCACTTTGCACTGCCACACATACTTTCATTTGTCCATGTAAGTATAATATATCTTACATTCTTTACCACTTTATGAGTACATTTTACTCAATAAATCATTGTTACAGGACATTCTGTCAAAGCTTGCCTAAACGAACAACAGAAACTAAAAGAGGCGGGGCTTAGTGGAGATTCAACTGCCCAAATGGGATACACCTCAATATATAGTCACTAATGCAATGCAAACAGCCACTAAAGTAAAGGGAAACAGGTGATTTGACTTTACTAAATCAGAGTAATTAATTAGGAATTGATGGCAGAGATGGGGTAGGCTGTAATGAGGCCTTCGGTCAGTCTGCAGGGTCTTGGACGCTGGCTGAACAAAACAGAGCAGTACTCGTTGTCTATCTCTCTGTGGGTTTAATTACATTAGCCCTGTAATTGAATTTAGCTGAGGCTTCGGCTCGCTCTTTGACAGCATGGTTCTAATCCTGGAGAATCCTGGGAAAATGAACTGGGTCTTCCCTCACCCTATGAATCTAGAAATCTTCTGGTCTCCGTGTGTCATGGGAGCACATCAGATTTGCATATCCCAAATTAAATTAAATCTACTTCCAAGCATTATGAATAATTGATCGACTGAAAAAGGGGCAGTTACAGATCATTTCAATTATTTAAAAGTGAGAACTGAATTTCAGGCTATAGTTAACTCTGATCAAGCCTAGGTGGCTCCTCCAGTAAAGGTGAATGGGTTAAACGTGTGTTTTTTACTCCATGTCAGCACAAAGGAAATACTTTAAAGACTTGATTTGTCTGATAGACAACAGGCACATCTCAAACAGGCTGTCAGTCAGACTCTAAGACCATTAATTGTTCTTGTATCGACTACCTCTTCCAATTAATCCAGATTCCTGTATGCCATCATCTAAGATCCATCTTTGTTCTTGTTTTGCCTTCTTGCAGAAGAGCCCTAAAGCATCACTGAAAATAGCCGCTTTCACTCACAGAGAAATTTGACAGTTTCAACTCTCCAGTTTGCATATAGTGCCATTAGCAAGTACGGCAGTTACACCAAATAAAAAATCCCTTTCATAAAGGCTCTATTCATTAAATTTCACCTTAAGTTCAAAATGATATTTGACAGAAACCGGTACTATGCAGATGAATTCTGAAAGAGATGAACTCTGAAAGAGATGAGAATGTGTCTCTCAAAAGCAAGGCGAGAATCATTTCTGAGACACGTAGAAACTCTTTGACCTGGGCTGTGAGAGTGCATGAACTCTTGAAGTCAGTGTTTCCCCCCAGCAACAAGAAGTGAGAGGAACCAAAACCTGCCTGACCCTTTTCTGACCTTGCACTACCCAAAAAAAAAAAAAAAAACAACAAAACAAAACAAAAAGGTGGGTTCAAGGTAAAGTGCATGCTTGCTTTCTTTCTTTCTCGCGCTCCTCGCGGTTACATTCAATTACATAACCAGTTAGCCTGCTAATCTCCATAATCCGAGTCATGCCACAACAGGGCCCCGTACAGAGCTCAAGAACAAAGCCTGCACTAAAAACTCTCTCATCTTCCTCCATGAGAGGCGAGGAGTGGTGAACAATGCTTTTTAGAAGCTGTACTAAATGTCATTTCCACACTCAGACCTGGCAAATGTGACTGTCTACTTTCACAGATGATGTGTGTCTTAAAAGAGGCCCTTTCTAATTTCCCCTTAATTTTGTCAAGGTCTCACAGTTTAAAGATCCCATGAAATCAAAATTTTAATTTGTGGATTTAAATCCATGTTTACTTTTGTTTGAGATGCTCTCTAAAATAAGAATGTCTTTCCAAATTCTACTTGCAACCACTTAACAAATCATGTTCAGGGCTGTGTCATAACAAATTATACTATATTTAATAAAATGTTAATAATGTATTTAATAAAATAATATTAATTTAAATAATTAGGTTTATTTAAATAATTCTGTTTAATGCAAGCATAAATAATTACATTTATTAAAAAAAAAGTCCCTGCTCAAACTTCCTGTTTCATTAGGAAATACTTTGTCAAAACAGGAAAGATAACTGCACTAGTCAAGCTCGAAATGCATGAAAGGCTTAAACTTGCATAATTTTCAAAAAGGTCTGATGAATCATTCACTTTTTCATTCATAAATTCTTTCCCCAACCACTGCCATGCCAAAAGCACTAAACCTAGCACTACTGTGAATACTGTTGGCTCTGTATCAATTTGCTAACTTTCCTCTTTTGTACATCACTTTGGATTGAAGTGGCTACTAAATACATAAATGTAAATGGAATGTAAATTTCACACATGCATCTCTCTAAGAAATTCGGCTACAACTGACAACAAAAGGATCTGCACATAACCCATTATTAAAAGCAAATGAATAATAAAACAAAGAATCATTATGCATTATCACTGAACAAGCGCGTTGCTCAGAGCACGAGCTGCCTAGAAAAGTGACTGCCCCACTTTCCCCATGTAGCAAGCCAGAGTTATATTAGGTCATAGCCAAGTGTTGACGTGTCCTTTTGCTTTCCCAGCACTGCTCTGTTTGGCTCCAATCCTAATTCATAGAGATATCTGTCTAGGCCTGTAGTGTGCAAACACACACACCCACACACATATATATCTAAGGCCTATAGCTTGTCTCCGCTCTAAGCTTTGACACCTTTGATTCTTTTTTATCTGTGATATGTGTAAGGCAGGAATAAAATGCACATGCACAGAGACACTTTAAACCAGAGAAAAAGAAGCCAAAGTGCATGTCAGGATGGACTTCAACATCTGCCACGAGACAAAGCAGAGATGAACGGATGTACTATGATCTCTATCTCTCACAGAGGCGGCAAGTTTAAATAACAACGATCAAAATGATAAAGTTGGAACAGAAAGTATTATCAGATTTGACTGAAAAAACACATTTCCCCAATCAATGTGCAATGTACATAATAGGACAACATACTGAATATTCACAAAAAAAAATTTGGGAGAAATAATATTTTTAAGTCAAATGTGTCATTTCTGAGCCATTAGCAGAACCCCCCCCCCACCCCTTTTTTTTAAATGGTAAAAATCATGAAATTATTAAAACGACACGCCAATGGATCAGGAAATGTTGCTTTTTGGGAGGAAATCAGGTCAACAAAGGGCTTGCTGGTAAAGGAGAAAATAAATGTATTTTTCTATTTTATATATGTATCATTTGGATATATCAAATATCAAAAATATTGAGACTTTTTTAAGCTATACCATCAAGCCTTAACTGTCAGTCAGAACTTCCCAATTCTCCTGCACCCCACTAATACAAAAGCTTTCTTTCTCTTTTGTCCTTCCTCGAAATGATCCCATGCAGCAACATTCTTTTCTCCAACGCAGCCCTCAGACTGTGATGAAGTGTTGCTCTGGTGCGTTTTTAAAGCAGCTCCTGCCCTTTATCAAAATAACAAATTGATGTCACTGCATCCCAAAGTGCAAGAGCGGGAAATAATTTACCTATGATTTGACTTTAATATTTCTTTGTTGGAGAAGCACAAGGATTTTAACTCATATCTGGGCTGTGTGCCTAGAACATGATTTTGGTTCCAGAGAGAGTGATCGAGAGACAGAAATTCTAATGTTGCCAATGCCACAAATCCTGTGGGCTATTCTAACAGATTTACCTATCTATCCATCTCTCTTTGTCATGTTTCTGGACACCAGGAGATTTTCTCAGTGATGACAGCTATTTATGAATTTATACAGCGTAATTCACTGCATACAGAGTCCATAAAAAAAAAGCTCTTTTGCATTCACGGAAGAATCACAAATGGATTCTCATGTTTTGTCACCTATACTTAGTGTGAAACGTTATCTCACGAAATCAGAACTAAAGAGTTTTAGGAGATTTCAGTGCCGAGATAAGGTGATGGAGGTTTAACACGAGTGCAACTGAGAATGCAAAAATGCCACAAGTTTCATTCTATTTGGCAATGCATTGCCACAGTTCATTATTCAATTGCATTTCAGCGAAACAATGAACAATGCATCAGAACCCCAGCGGCATACCTTACAGGTTCTGTTTGCACAGCTTTCTTATTATATCAAGATCTAGATCGTCCTTTTTCCCGAAGAAGGTGTTTTAACCTGCAGCTCAGAATGAGTGGGCTGATGCATGAATCAGAGCTGTCAATAAAGTGACTGAACATACGTGCACGTGCAGTGATAAACATTCTCATCATTGCCTTGCCTGAGAACGTGAAAGCCCATCAGAGAGGATACATCAACTCCCTGTAAAATAACAACAGATTCTGTCATCTCCCACCCCCTCAACCCACAACACACACATATTAATTAAGTTAAATCTGTGAAGATAGCATTCCTCTATCAGAATGAATTCTTTCTGATTTTAGACATCTCAGAGCTGGGAAAGAACGTGATCTTAAAGCCCAGCTCTACTCCAGGCCACAGGGATCTTGGTCTTTGCATTCAATGCACAAAAAAAATAAAAACACAACAAAAAGTTGTTTATCTTGCAGTATTGGAGAGTCTCCATTACACCACAAGAACTGTGGCATCTTCCTCTAGCTGCGGTCCAGACACACACACTTATATGGGGTGAAAGCTTGCTCAACGACCCTTTCAAATCATTTGTAACACAGAAGATCCTCTTGATGGATTATGGTAATGTGTACAGTGACATGCATCTTTGTGCTTCCATTTAACATGCGGGTAAAGTTGTGAAACATGAGGCACAGAGACATTATATTCAGTAATATTTACTCCCATTTCTCAAGATTTAAAATACAAATTGAGTAAATTAAAGAAAAACATTTCTTTAAGGACACTTAAGTTAATGATGCTCAATAAGTCTGTTTCATACCATTAAATGTTTGTCTGGGTATATGTCTGCAAATATTTCTGTACCAGAAAATGCAGACAAAACATGCATTTGTCCTACAATAACCCATTTGCCGTGTCATGTCACCTATATGTAAGCTGAAGCAAAAGCACAGAGCTCTCAGTTGCATTCAAACAAAAAGAGCAAATCTATTCATTCACAATTTATTTGCCTGCATCGTCACAAATGAGGGAATCGTATCGCGCAGTCTTCCAAAAGCGGCTCTGGAGAGCAGTGGAGAGGTGTAAATCAGGCACAGCGAGCTGCCTGCAGAACTCATGCAAGCAGGCAAGGAAGAGAAGGCCAAAAAAATATCCCCCACATCTGTTCAGACTCAAATACAGAATACGTTAAAGCACAATTTTCCATCAAAGAAATGCAATAATGCAACAATATATAATAGAAATGCATATACATATAATATTTTAAAAATATATTCTATTTATACAACATAATTGAAAATATTCATACTTAGATTTGGATAGTAAGAGGCATAATCAAAGAATGTAATCAAGTGTCAGGCTTGTGGCAAAAATCAAATCCGACTAACAAATGTATAACTGGAAAAGCACCACCACAGTAGTGGAGAAGCAGAGGTAGATTTAGAGATCTTTTAAATAAACAGCCCACTGCACCCTGCCACGCCAGCACTGCTCTTCTTGATCGCCTTCCAGTTGGAAACATTTCTTAAAGCCTTCCCAGCAGAGCCGACTCTGCCAGGAGCAGAGGTTCTTCTGAAAATGACCTACTACTGTGACTCCAAACCCTGGGGCAGAAGACAAAAACTCTCTCCCTGCTGGAGAGAAAAGCAGCGGCTCTGCCAGCATCTAAGCCCGTAACATACAGAAGATAAAAAATACAGATTTAAACATCTGCAAAGGTAAAAAAAAACTAAGCTTTCTTGTCAGGTAACGGCATTCTGAATGAAGTGAACTATGATTTACACAATCTCTTCAAACGCAGAGGAAATTCCGGAGCAGAATCAAACGTATTTTGTCTTTGCATGGTTGATTAGTCTATTCCAGAGATTTGAGCTGTTTTTTGTAAGGCTCATTTAAAAAACGAGACTCCAGAGGGTGATTCAGGCACTCGTTGGATCACATCTCATCTAGAAAACAACAAAAATAAACTTCTTTTCTGCTGTAATACACTGGCATGGATGAGAGAGCGAAGCTGCGGGCTCAGGTGGAATCCAAACACATCTTCATAAAGTAAATATTTAGGGTTGCTCACCATTCTCCCCGCAGAGGAACTTGGGTGTGATATGAAATGCAGCCAACCTTCCACAGACATCTCCAGCCCTGGCCACATGAAGTCCTCTACTCATGCCAAGGGCTCAGGCCTTTATAACTGAGGCTACTCTTTGTGCCCGACTCCCCTCCTCTCCTCTCCCCTCCCATAAAAATCTCCTCGATGTCCTCTAATGAATATCAGCCACTAGGATCAACACATGAAAGCTAATGCTCCACTTAAGATTCTGACCCTTTTTTCCAAAATGCTCCGACACGAATAAGCAGCTGAATGTTTAAAAAAAAGTGTGATAAATGCAGGACGGATGGCAAGCGAGGAAGCGCGGGTGATCAAAACAGCTTAATTAATCTGTTGAACGGGCACATTGGAAGCCGCCGCATTGGGATGCGACCATGACTGTGCCACTCAGTGCTGTCAGATGAAAGTGGGGCATGCATTTCTGAGCCGAGCGAAAGAGCACACTCTCTCTCTTGACAAAAAATAAATAAAAATACCCTCAGGCAGGCAGGCACACACGCATACACACACACGCAGACTGAGAGAGGACCGGTGGATTTACACTGCGGGGGTGTTCTGGGCCGTTTGAAAGCTCAGTAGCGGCACTTCAAACACAAAGTGCCCGACCATGGAGAAGGGTGGAGAATATTTCAGGACTCATTACATCAGGACCTAGTTAGACTGGCTTGCCATGCACATGTAACTAGTAAAGATAAGCAAAACTTACATACTGAAATGAATCGTGAAAATAAATATCAGACTATGCATGCATTCATTTAGAGAACAAAACATTTATATAAGAAAGTCATTTCAAGCCGAACTGAGAGAAAAAGGCTCTCAGTACTGAAATATTTTGCATGGAAAATGAAAACTAAAACTCTCTTGTAAAAAAAGTCAACACAGAGCAGGTATTATTATCAGCACAATTTCAGATGTTATAGTATTTTATCTGTCAGCGCAGTCGAGTGAGAGTGTCTCCGAAAGGCTCAACGCTTGAATCGCCCTCCTCTTCTTTCCCAGGGGGGACTAATTGCGGCTCTAACGGAATGAATCGATGAGGAATGGGGGCAGGACAGTGTGTTGCCAGCTCAGGAGAATAGGGCCTCTCAGATCTCCCACTGATACTACTCTACACTGTTGGCAAACACACATCAGACTGGGTCTGTACTAAATACATTTGATCAGTGAATATCTGGATTACAAAAAAATAAATTAATAAAAGTAAAAAAAAAAAAATAATTTTTTTTTTTTTAGAGATAATAGGCCCAGCACTATATGACTTTGGTACAGTTCCAGTAAAACAATTAGCAATTGCTTTGTGCACTGAAATAGTTGTGCACTGCTTTTCATTATATATATATATATATATATATATATATATATATATATATATATATATATATTTGGGCACACATTATATATAGAATCAAGAATCAGAAAATTAAAACAAACTAAAAAATACCAAACGTCAAAAGTACATGTCAAAAAAAAAAAAAAATATATATATATATATATATATATATATATATATATATATATATATATATATATATATATATATATATATATATATATATATATATATATATATATATATTTTCCACCAGCTCTAAAATTTTAGGCAGTTGCTGCTCACTGCAGACAGAATTATTGTAATGACAGCATACGGAACAGGTTCTGAGCTTAAAAGCTGTTTTGTGAAGCGCCTGTGTGCAGCGAAGCTCCAAGCGAAAGGCCCCTCCGGCTGCCAGCAGGACTGCGGTGGAGTCTGGCACATGCCTCATCTGTCCCTCTCACTCTCTCTCTCAGCCTAACACACTCACTCAGACTACGGCCAGAACCTCTGTGCATGCTGCGCGCTCTCCCTCGAACGCTGCAGGCTGCTACATTACATTATCCTATCAGTAACAACAGTGAGCCCAAAGAGGCAGCGGACATGCCGAGCGGTTACAGAGAAAACCAAAGGCCTCCGCACTGCTGGCTCACAGTACAGCTTACACAACCCAGATCTGTAATGCAGCGGAGATTATTCCATTTCTAAATATTTATCGCAACCTGTAGATCAAATCTGGTTTATAAATGTCCAGGTGGAACACACTATTTTCAACAAGTTTTAAGATTTTACATTTTTCAGCAAAGCATGATAGTTAAACTTTACCTGTATACTTCACTAAAACTACATTTGGTAAAGTTACACAACTCCAAAACTGGACTATGGTTACTTCATGTTTACACAGAATATAATGAGTTTACTAATCAAAAGACTGAAACTAGCGTCTGTCATAAAGAACCAAAAAACACAGTGTGCATTGAAACATAGCCCTGTAATTTATTTACTAATAAATTCAAGCGCTGGAGGGTGAGGCGTGTATTTGTACTGTTGCCTGTTTGAACACATTCACCAAGAGCTGAAAAGTTCAATACATATTTGTGGGACTTAAAAGCCCAAATCCCAAAGGTTTTCCAGGCAGTTATTCAAACAAAGTTTGATATGAACTACGAACTGAATTATACCACAAGATAAACTACCAACAAAAAGTTTGACCTTTTCAAAATGCTGCTATTTACATACTTTTACTGTCAGATTGACAGCTATAATGGACTGTCATTACGTCTGTCAGTAATATGGGCTTTTTTCCGAATCAAGCATATGGAACAACTTTCTTACCGAGCAGAGAACCAAAAAACTTTCCCCTCGCAAAATCTTCTTTATCATCTACAATTGCTAACTTGCAACAACGTTTGAGTTGTACTTTTATATTTTAATTATTATTATTATTATTATTATTATGTAAGTTTCTAAGATAAAAAGTGGACATTGGTTAATCAGGGGAGTGGCCTTACTAAAACGATCTTAAATTTAAAACAAACCAAAGCAAAATTATTTACTTTCACGTCAGCTTTCTCATCAAAGCCAAGGTCAAAGCAATCATCAACTATCTAAAATCCTAGTGACTCATGTCAATATACAGCAAGGCAATTTGAGACAGTAAAGTGACCTTAAAAACCCTCTGTGCCTGCCTCAATTCAGACAGCTGACAATAATACTTTTAAAATACTATCACATTTACTTAAAGCCTAGGCACTATCACAATGCAGAAAAAGGTTAAATATTTTCTGATTCAGCTATCACAAGCAATATGGAATTGAAATAAATTGTGATAAATTACAGGCAAAAGGCCGATGTCTGACAAGTCAGTGTTATTCTGTCCAGAATGCTTTTTATCACTTTCTAAGTGACTGGGTGTTTAAAAATGAAACAGACTAAAAAAATATTTCAATAGCCAACCTTTTGCTATATCATTTCAAATGAAACCTTAAAAAGCACACAAGAAAAGAGCTGAAACCACGGTTAAGTCCGGATTGTATAGATATCCTCCTAAATCTATCTCAGAATACTGTAACTTTATATATTTTGTAACCAATAAAACCGTAAAAGTTTTAAGTCTTAACAATATAAACATTACTAATGCACTCTCTTCTGACGCGACGCATGAACTGAACTAATCCTGGTGTACATATAGCCTATATGTGCTCATATAGGTTAAATATATAATTTTTTAATCCACTTCAAATAAAATACACAATAATAAAGTTTATAATATGAAATAATAAGTTTTATGTTATCTTAACTATGACCATGTAACTTTCTCATCTAGTTTATGATTAAAACTGAAGCAAATGTCTATCTATGAACTCAAATGTCTACTCTACTATACACACAAACTCCATCTTAAATACAACGATAAACATCGACTCATATTACCTCGTCAAATTGATTTTCGACTTTGTGTTTACATTGTTAAAGGTCAATAACAGAAATAATATAACAACCCAAAAAACTAATATAGACTTGAGGATACGGCTTAGTGTTATTTGAATGGATGTTAAATAGGCAAAGAGAAGCAGAGTTCTCAGCCCGCCCTTTATGAACTGAAATCTCGTCGCGCACCAGGAGCAATTCGTTCAGAAAGACACAAATAAGCACTTTACCTGAGTTAGACAGAGAGGAGAATACATCATGTTGAAAGGGGAGCGCGTGACTTGAAATGTGGCAAAACACCGACAAGTTAGTGGATCATTTTTCACAGTTAATCATGGTAAGCCTCATCATGATTAACACTTCCACCGCCGCCGCTTCTGACTTCCACTTCGAGTCCGTTAAATCAAGAGACGCCCGGCAAAAGAGAACGCGCAAACTGTGTACACGTTTGAAACCAAACTTTGCAGGCAGGAAAACGCGTGGGGTGTTGCAATCTGTTCCATTTAGGAAATGGTAGGAGAAAGAATCAAAGAAAGAGAGAATGAAAAAGAGGGAGGAATGAAATGACGTTATGAAAATAGCCCATCCCAAAGAAAGTACTTGAAGGAGCAAGAGAGGCTAACCCTGGTTTCCACTGTCCAGGGGCATCCGTTAAGTCCGTGAAATAAAAAAATAAATAAAAATGGGTTATGTGCCTCGGTTTCTGAAACTCTTACGGTGCGAAACAAAGTGGTAAACGACTTTCTCCTCTGTTCGCAAGTGCGCACGCACCGCTCGCTCTTCCCTCTCACTCTGATCCAGTTCGGGCGCAGAAACGTTCTGCGCGCTTCACCCGCGCGTGTATTCCAAACAATTTTACTGCAACACGCACCGCTAAAGTAACTATTAGAGACAGGCTCGCGCGGACATTGCGTCACAGAGAGCGCACATGCATGCGTCCATTCATGACAAAGTGTTCTCGAGGCAGATGCTTATCGCTTAATGTAAGCTGGGTGCATTAAAAAATAAAACAAAACCGCCCGCGTAAAATACTATAGCCATACTATAAACTTCATAACTGTACACATATAATATGTTTTTAGTAAACGAGTGAATTACTTGTCTGTCAGTCACTTAAATTCCTGAAACGCGTCTAATTATAAGTACATATGAAAAGTTCAATGCATAGTAGTGAACGCATTACTGTTAAGTGAGGCTATTTTGCCTTCTATTGCATTTTTTTGATGACCAGAAGCTTTTATAAAGTCACTGAAAGAAAATAACGCCCCTCGGTAACCATAAGCACTAATTGTCATCTAAGTAGCCGATGGTAAGTCGTAACTACTTAAAAACTATTATTGTGTATTTTTTTTTACCTAACCCCTTGTAGAAATCAAGTTGTACTCTGTTGGAGTGATCACACGGAGATCAAATAAACTAGGGTCAATTGACTTAAATTAAAGTGTAAAACCAGGCAGGCTATTAAAACCAACAGTGTAAACAACACCTGTTATTTCTCTTGAATATACACAGAAGGCACTGTGGCGTAACTATGGACAGGGAGAAGTCTATCACACTGCTCAAACGTCGTCTCAAAATGACATACTTATGCCAATAAACATATCCATCCAATTGCAAAATTCATTCTTAAACTTTTTCTGAAACTGCCACGTTAGCATATTATTTAAAAAGAAAAAAGAGAAAGATTTGAGTAAGTTGTAGATACAATACACATTAACATATAGATATAGGCCTAAGCATAAAACATTTTTAAAAGTCTGAACTTATTTTACGAACTTGACGTAAGCGCAAATTAATTGGCAACAGCAGTGACTAAGATAGCTATTAAACCCGTTGTTGAACGTCTTCCCATAAAGGCAGACGATCATTTCTTATTCTCAGAAGAAAAAAGTAGGCTACTGTATCATACTTTATCAGATGCCATATCATGGTATTTTTATGCATAACATAATGCTGAAATCCATGCAGCATCGTATTTATACTCTTAAATTATATTCAAGCATGCTCAAGAAAACTAAAAATATATATATATTTTTTTTTTGCAAGTGTATCACGCTTAGGCTAAAAGTTACTATTTCTGTAAACAGCCAACCCAGGTCAAATCAATTTTGGCACTGTCTCGTGAAGCCTGTTTACTTTGTTTTGTTTAGGCCTTCAGATTCAGTTTGCTACAGCCATGCGCACATGACAGTTTGTAGCACTTTTTGAAACAATGCCGAACTCCCGGTTGTGACTACGGCACACGATCTGAGACCTCTGCCGAGGAGGGAGCGCCTCTGTCGGTGTAGATGTCAAATTCATGCCGGCGAGCCTGCGGCCATTTTCTGCTGATCAAACTCTACTGCTGGGCATCTGCCTCTACTGGCTTTAAACTTCAACTTGGCCTTCAGAGTTCTGTGGTTAACACACACCTTGTTTTCCTTCGCCTGTCACAGAACTAAGAACTTTCATTATGGGAGAAAAGCCAAATCGCTTGCTATCTTAATCATTCCGCGTCTCAATAGCGAGAATACTACGCCAGCATTTGTAAGCCTTTCCCACAAAACCTTACGTTTGGCCGAAAACCAACGAGAAAAGGAGTAACCGGCTGGTAAGAGAGGAAGCAGGGGGGAAACCCAAACACGGCGCCTCTGCGTTGATGATGATCTCATTTGACTTTAAGAGTGCATAACTCGTGATCGGCCTCGTCTTTAGGAGCAACGACATAATAATGATGATGAAACTGATTTGTTAACGTACCATTTCGAAGCGAAACTGCCAACCTCCCCCCCAAAAAAAGTTACAGCTTAGAGGCTTTTGTAGTTTTTGCAGTTCAACGCTTGGTCATCTCGTCGGAGGCTTTTATAACTCCGTATCCACTTATCTTCGCAAAGAAGTAATCCGTGCTCTTCCGATGGGAGGAATATTCCCGGACACTGACCAAATACAAAACGTCCCACGCGAAGTCTTCGAGCCTCGTCTAATCCGAAATCCTCGTCACAAGGTACAGAAGGACATCATAAAGATTTTACAGTAGGCTAATGCACGGCTTGCTGCAGAGAGTGCACTGCTAGAGGTGCTGGCTGTTGTTTTGGTCGTGTATCTTTAATTTACAGTGCTGAATCGGCGGTCTCATAGCTTTGCAGCATTGCACATGCAGCGCATAGATGTCCTTGTGTATAGAGAGGAATCAATGCCTCGTCTGTTCTTTTGTTTCTTACAACACGAATAGCAACACAGACGGTGTTCTGAGCTCCATACACACATCTTAGTCCTCGCGGAGAAGGAATTGATGAAATACGTGGGTGGCGTGAGTGTGTGTGTGCGTGCGTGCAGTGTAGCCACTCGTTTAAAGGACCTGCACTTGATGGCGTAGTGTATACAGTTTATACAGTGTGTGTGTGTATAGCCTATATATATACATATAGGCTATATATACTTTATATATGGGTCAATGACGTAACGCTCATTTTTGTCCTAATCAATAAAGTTATTAAGAAACGCAATTCATACAAAATGACTTTAATGCATCCATCAGTGCATAGGCCTAGGCCTATATGAAGATCATGTCTTTCATTTTTTGCTCGGGTCAAATGAAGTAATCCTAAAAATACTTGCCGAGATGCATGAAAATGATAGGCTAAATAAATAAATAAAATGAAAAAAGAGAAAGATCCTATTGTTTGAAAACTTTAAAAAGAATACAGTGTATTCAGTGTTCAAGCAAAGTATTTTAGTAGGCTACTTTTGACTTGTTTTTTTTAGTGTTAAAAAAATGTGTATAAAATGTATGCAGTCAGCACGTTAACTTACTACATGTGTTTTAAACTAGATTTTCAAAATATTCTTTTTACAACTTCAGAGATCCTTATTTTTCATTGGCTCATAGTAGTTCAAGGCTAAGAATGTTAAACCGGTTACGACAGAACAAACATTACATGTCCCATTAACTTCAAAACCTGATTTTAGAGTCGTGCCAACCCTGTATCCCAAATATATATCAATAAAAATCTGTTTTGAGTTTGTGTGCGTAAAGCGTGGTGTCTAGTTTTACAAAAACAAACAAAACCAAAAAAAAAAAAAAACAATATTAAAAAATGTGTTTGCTTTGAACAAGTTAAAGTGAACGTTCATACTGAGACCGTGTTGCCAGTATCACTTGAAATTGCGTTTCATCTATTTTAAAACATTAGGGCTCAATTGTTGTAGTGTCCTTAAATGACACTTACTTTCATTTTAAAGGGTCACAAGACGCCTTGGGCATTTAAAAACATAAATGAACGGAGAGGTCAAGTAGGCCCATAGAAAAATGAGTTTTTTATGGGCTAGGTAACGTACGATTTATGCATGCCTGCAGAAATCAGGTGAAATGTCGTAGCAAGGAATAATGTTTCAGAATGGATAATTTACAGAAATTGTACTTTTGCGGGTAAAGGGGTTTACTGAACATAAGGTTTTACGCTTCTGCTTTTTCATAAATGTACACAAAGTGTGGCCTACCTGTGCAGTGCTCAAAGTAAACTTTATTTAATAAAGTATTTTAAAGTGGTCGAAGCTTGGGTCTTGCTTTTCTTCTTCCTCGATAAAGCTGCAACAGCTCCCTGAACTCTAAAGCCAAATGTTTAACCTTTTCTAGTTCCTCATCAGACACTGTTCAGTCAGAGCCGAGAATAATAAAAGCTTAAAGTTTATACTCTCAGTAGACCTCCGGTTGGTTACTATTAAATTCAGGTGATTTGATTAAACGTTGTTAAAAAAGTTGCTTCCTTTCCATCACATGTGACTTTGTCTATTTTCAGTCAATTGGCAGCCTAAAAAAAAAAAAAAAAAAAAACATCTCGAGTGCAATTTAATAAAAATTCATATAAAATAACGTTTTTTAAAATAAAAATCGAATTAGTCAGTATATAGCTACTGATCAGTACATATAGCAATGGTTATGTTTAAAAAATGAATATGAAGATTTTAATTAAAAAAAGGGAAATGTATAATGGAAATTGGTTTATTTATATTTTTAAAAGCGCAATTTAAAAATGTTTTGGGGCTATTATTTGCCCTTATTAATTTGCCGGTTTCTGAATCATAATTTATGACAGTGAAAAATGTCCTATAGGCGCGAACTTTAAATCTCAGTTGAGATATGAATTTAAAAATATATATCTGTAGGCTATAGTAGCCTATGCTGTTACCATAATTATTTTTCCTAAATAAATAATTTACACTTTATTTTACTTTATTCCGTAATTAAAATAATAACTTTTCATCCGCGTGTTAAAACTATAAATAAATCTAAATAAAACTCTAGGACTCAAATAAATATAGATGCTACCTATGTGCATGGTAAAGTAAGCTCTGTTAAACGTTATTTTAAATAGTTTTACCCTTTTCCAACAAGACTTCTCCAAAATCCAGATGTCCTCGTGTATTTGCTGGCACCTTTGATGCAGTCGCGTATTTTGGATCCTTCGGACTTTGGCCGCCTGATTCTCCATGCAAACGCTCTTTTTGTTTCTCCCCACAAAATAGCTTCTGAGTCAAAAATACCGACTCCTGCTCAACTCTCTAAAAACAAGCAGATTTTGTCCTAAATATTTTCACTCTATTTAAATTTCTAAAAATTACATTTTGGCTTATTTTAAAATAAAAGCTACTGAAAGACATTTCGGTGCTGATGTTCCGGTGATTACATAAATTACAATTTAGTCTTATTTTATGCATGCATGAAATGATGACAGAATAGCAAAATACGGTTATGACTAAGAGCACATAAAATGGAAGTTCTAACTTTACATCATGGTCAAAAAACACACGAGGCACATACAGGCTTTCACGCACATCCCACACATAAACTAAAGTTTCAAAAACTGGCACACAAATGTACGGTACTATCCATGTATTTATTTTTCACTGTCAAACCTGAAAGCACCTGAAAGAAGAGGCATTTAATCCAGAGAGAGTGGAACTGTGGATAAAAGACTTGGCCACAGCAGGGCAGATACAATATAAGGCACCTGCTCACAGGAAACTGCAGGTTTGACTGCCCTGATGTGCAAAATCATCTCTTCAGAGTGAATCATGTTTTAGGAAACAATACATGACAGTGTAGCCTAGTTGCAATGATTTTACTTACAGCAAAAAAAATACAATGAAATTCTAAATCTATTCAAGAGTGCAACTCTATTATTTTAAAATTAAGTCTAACTGTATAAAAATACAGTAATATATGCCAGATGCCTATGTAATTTTTATTGAGATAAATTGCAGATTCCATTTATAATGGAAATTATGTGTTATTTGCATTCTCCTTTAGTTGAGTGATTCTATCTAAAATAACCAGTCTAAAAATAATAATAAAATAACTTGAGCTAAAAAATACACCCATGTATAACATGTGAACTGCAAATGTTGTGGTGTGTTGTTATACCGGAAAGGTAAAATCTCTGTACAAATTAAAAGAACTACATTAAACAGTTGATTAAAGAAAGAATTAGTCATGAATTTATGACTCAACTTCCCCTTCTCTTCCCTCTTTTTCTGTTTGTATCAGGAGAAATCATAAAGTAAACGTTCAGAAATTCCGCAGCTAAATGAACTGCACAGGTTTATTTTGTTGATAAGTGAGTGTTGATAGATCATATGTCATCTAAACCTAACTCATCAAATGTTTGGGGGAAACACGTTTGGTCTGTTTTTAACCTTTTAACTCACCCAAGCACGTAAGTACATAATCTCTGAAAAAACAACCTGCGGGTTAGTAATCGTTCTGACACATAAATGTGGGCATCCTCAAGAGGGCAGAGCAAAAACGGCTGTACTGCTGTGTGGAAAACATTCCAAAGCTCATGCAGAGGTTTACCAAAAAATTATATGACCTGATTCTTATTATTGTGATTAATCCTGATTCTGTATGGGGAGATTTATGGTATCTAAAACCATGTAAGCCATATATTATTTATTTGAGATATACCTAATAAATGATGAATGGCACCCTTTTAATTTTAAAGGAAACATGAACTATGTGAGTATAGCCTACTGATTAAGCTATATTGTAGGGCTGGAACAGTCGGTTCAGTCAATATAACAGATAAGGTATCAAGTGTAAAAAAAGACCATACAGAGAGTACTGGGTATCAATTACTGGCCCTATCAAGTGTTCTCTCCGTATTACAGTGTCATACTCCTACTAGTGGTGAGATGGAAATACTGCAGAATAAAGTGTGGATTTGTCGAAGCTTAAAGATGCATCTTAGCAACAATACTTTCAACGTATCAATGTAATACCAGTCTAATTTACCATCTAATGTCTGGATTAAATTTTTTATTTAATTGCTTTTTAAGTGCAAGTGCTTTGCAGATTTAGCATGTCAAATATATTTTTATTCTCTTCCCCCCTCAAATTGCATCATTGGATTTGCAGTAAAGACTCTTAGCACATGTGGACTTTGCCTTTTTGTGGCTGTTTCCATGTAATGAATTCACATGTAGATGTAATGCATGATTGGCCGGCTCCACAGAGACACATATATATATATTTCCCAAGATAAATCCCAGTCTCCAATACAACTTCACTTTTCCAAACTACTGCAATATGAGAGGAGGAGGGGGAAACGTCTGGAAACTCTCTCTCTCTCAAGACACAGAGCCAAGGCATGCAGTCCAATGCCAAGACCCTGCTCCTTGTTCTCAAGAGGACCAACTTTTCTTTGACTGTTCTTGCCATCTGAATGCTAACTAAGGGCAAATTGTGCATTATCTTCCAATTTTGGGTAAGCCAAGCAATTCCATCAAAAACAAGTTGTTCAAATCAAGTAAGTCTCACTCTAAGTGCACATTTTATTAAATGGTATATTTCAGGGTGCAAATGAGGAAAACAAAAATTTGATACGGTGTGTCTTATAAGTATGTATGTCTTTAACCCCCGTGAAAGTCATTTAAATATTTGCACACTGTACAGTTTGTATGTTTTTATCTATTTGTATTTTGTTTGACAAATTCTGTATTAGCTAGATTTTATAGAGCTCTATTGTCAAGATGAAATGTGTTTTAATTGCAAAGCCAAACATGCAAAATGCACACCAAATGTAATCAGTCATGTACTTTAATCTTAGCAAAACCCTCATTGAGAGAGCAAACATATGGATCCATAATTCAGTAGATGCTACCATGATGACATGATTCATTGAGCAGCCATGAACAAGACAGTCTGATGCTGAGAAAAAAGCCTTGCTCAGCATCAAATATCCACCATTTGCATAATGTTAGAAATTAATCACCAAATCCTCTGTGGGACCTCACTAATGGCTATTAGGTAAATGATTACACCACAGTAATTTGCCAGTGATTATGCTGTGATAAGGCAATGACCCGGCACCCTGCAGCTAATTACATGCAGAATAGTTAGCACATGTCAATACCTCAGCACAAGTGCACATATTCTATCCTAAAGCAGCTACTACTAATGATCTCTTCATTAAATGAATGATATAAATTACATTTAGAAGGGATTAGCTGCTGATGATAGTTAAGTCATGAAGATAGCTAAGCCTATGAGTCAGAGCAAAATCGACAATTATAGGAATTAAAATCAACCTTTCAAGTTTTCTTTTTCAGCGCTAAAGGCCCCATACTATATAAAGAGACAAAGCAGCAACTTCCTGCTTCATATCATATAAAACTGAGTGTTGCATTACTTTGTTAAGATGCTTCAAATGCAAAGCCATTTAAAATAACATTATTGGTGTGCAAAATCATTTACTTGTTCATTATACTTTCATTCATTTTTAATAAGAGGCTACATTTTAATAATACATTATATTATGGGATGCCAAAATGAAGCTTTTTTTGGAAAGGGATAGTTCACTTAAAATAAAAAGCCATAATTTACTCACCCTAGATAAACCTGTATGACATTCTTGAAGAACGTTTCGAATGTTTTGCCATTGCGGTCCAATGTTGTTTTCATTGTTTTATTTTCACTGTTAAAAGAAATAAATTTTACAAAATTAAATTTCTTTTTTGTAGTCAGGTTTGTAGCAACATAAGTGTAAGTAAATTGTGATATTGTAAATATTGTTTTAAGCACATTTTACAAGATCACACAAAACCTGATGTTGTGATGGCATCACACAAGCTAAAAAAAAGCTAACTATATTGTGAAATGAGCAATTTGACTTTACTCAGTTCTAATAAAATGTAAATACTTTTTATGACCTAACAGCTTTACGTCACAATCGAAAGTCTGTTCAACTGTGGTTAAGGTTCAATCATGAGAAACAAAAAAGATGTTTGACCCTTTACAGATGTTTGTCTGTGGTGTTGTGCTTTATCCCACTATGTGAATCATTTTCATGTGCTTTGTATTTCAGTTTTGGACACACCTCAAAGCTTAAATCCATTTTCCAACACAGATAAACAATGTTACATGCAGCATGTTTACAGAACTATAAAGATGATGCATGAGGTTTGGCTTTAAGCTGCAGTGTTTGGGGCTGGGACGCTGTCCAGTTACTGGGTGCCTTGAATAGAGTAGACTGGTTGAATTCGTCCTGAATAAAATGAAAATATAATGTGTGGCAAGCCGAAAAAAAAAAAAAATTATGTAAAGCACCTGTAGTGAAATCAAAAGTATTAAAGTGACTCAGAATAAAATAAAAAAATATTGGTGAAAAGTGAAGCACAGGTAAAAATCAAATAACAAAATAATGATTTTTCTCAATTCAACCTATTAATTATTTATCTTAAGTCTAGTTATTAAAGTAAATCTGCTATTATACATCATATTTTCTGAATAATTATCATATCAACACCAGATGAACGAAAAAGCAATGTGTTGTCTCCCCCTTGTGGTGACATATACTATTTCAACCTAAAAATAATTTTATATTTACCTATTGACAAAAAAAAAAAGACAAATATGATTTCTTTTTTCTATTAAGATCTACTCTTAAATATGCTGAAGATTATACTGATGTAACATATGAGTCAATCAGATAAATGTGTTGTATTTAGGAACCCTACAGTTGCTTAGGGCTGTAACCACCATAAATAGGCTACTTAGTCTGACATACAGTATACGCCCTAGTTTTCATATTAATGGTGTGGGTTATATATAGGACCTGTATGGTTTTTTAGTGGTTGATTCACAACCCTCATATGCTGTAGTACCAACATGTTATGAACTGCATGTTGAATCGAGCAGGTTGTGTGGGTACTGCAGCAAAGCACAGAATGGCATGACTAAACTAGTAGACACAACATCACATGCAGCTGTCTGAAGATCCTCTCTCACAGATGGTGTCAGGATTATACTGGACGACTGGCAGGCAAAATGCAAAACAAAATATTTTCCCTTTTTAAGGTGGTGGATTATCCGGGGCCAACAGATTGCCTTTGAAAGCACTAAAGCTTCAAGATCCACTTGGCATGAATGGAAATGTTTAATTGTGAGGTATTAAGACTTAATTTAGTTGCTCTACAGTTGCAGTTACAGTTCTGCTCATAAGTTTGCATGCCTCCTGCAGAATATGTATTAAACTAAGGGACATGGTTAACGTTTTTGAATTGGATGATCAGGGCAAAATGTACTTATTTTGTCTTCTGGTAAACATGCAAATATCTTTTGTAGATTCTGAAGTGCAGTACTAAATGAAAAAAAAAATATGATATTCAAATTTACACCCCCGGTTCTTAGTGCATCAGTGAATGTTTGAACCTTTTGCAGTTGTTTGTGTGTGAGTCTCTCAGTTGTACTCAGTGTCAAAGATGTCTTAAAAATCATTTTTGGAAATAGTTTAAATATGCAAAGAAGCTAGAAAATGGACCTGGTGGACTTTTCTGAAGTGGACAGTTGAACTGCTCAGGACAAACAAGGGACTCCTGAAAAACTATCAAAAAACATTAAAAGCACACAGTATTAAGGCTCAAGGGTGTTTAAATGTTTAATCTGGTTCTTTTGTGTGAATTCAAATCAATTATTTTTGTATCAGTTGGACTATATGTAAACGTCTGTTATGTAAAACAGCTTATTCAGGACAGTACTATTTTTTTATACAATTTTTATGATCTCTCTTATTGCCTTTTCTGCAAGGGGTACGCAAATTTATGAGCAGAACTGGATGTCAAAATGAGCTGTATTAATGGAATAGTCCAAAAAATAAAATTCTGTTTTCATTTACTCACCATCATTTCATTCTAAACCTACTGTATATGACTTGCATACACATTAATATAAACATATTTAAATCATTCACGTGAAATTTAAGAGCTACAGTGGTGGGGAAGATTATCCATGAATAATTACTTAAATTTGAATGTTTTTGCACACAAGAGCCTATAAATATATAGCATAAAGTATAAGTCATATTATGGATTATATTTTTGACATTTTTAGAGCTTGGCAGCCCCTTTGATTTTTATTGTTTAAAACAAAGCAGCATGGTTATTATGAATATTACTATATTTAACAGAAGTCAGTCAGTCATATGGGTTTGGAACAACATGAGGGTGAGAAACTGATGTCAAATTAAATTTGGGTGAACTTTTTCTGTAATTGTAATAAAAAAAGGCTGTGACATTTATTCCCATTGTTAGATGCAACATTACCTGCAGTACTAGCAGTCAATAATAGTAATAAAAGAAAATGTATCATAGTATTTACACGTTTACTGATGTAGTATCATGGTAATACCATGGTATTCTATGAATTATTTTGGAGTACCAAAAAATGGCATATGCATATTGTAATCATTCAGCACTATGGTATATATTGAAGTACCATGGTATTACCATCATTATACCATTGTATAGCCATACTAAAGTTACTAAAAGCATTATAGTTGCATCTACACCAGTACACACAAAGTCACAGATCACAGAATCCCAAATCTAGTAAACGGCTAAAGAAACGTGTAAATGCCCAGGGGTTACACCCTCCCACCTCAGGCCGGGCCAGCTCAGCCGGTACTGACTGGCTGCATCTGTGAGGGCTGTTAGTGCGTCTCCTCAATGACCATGCTCTCTAATTTTAGCCTCTCTGCTCTCTCTACTGCTGGGAATGATTCATGTCAGTTTCCAGACGTCTGAAGTCACGGGCTGGAACCACAACCCCCGTGCTGTCCCACTCTCATGCTGTAGAAAATCACTACGGGGGAAAGATTCATGGGCCCTGGTACAAATTTTGCCATCCTCTCTGTTTTGAGTTACCATCAAACTCTGCCGTTTAATGGGGTTTGGCGGTACAACCCCGATGTGTGCTTCACTGCTTCCTGTTAAGTCTAAAGTGTTACGCATGCTGGTATTCGCAATTCGTGCCATGCTGATGTAAGCCTGACCACGTGTGTCACAACACCGTCACAGCGGTAGATGTAAAGCATGAAAACAAAACAAGGTTCCGCTTGACTTGAAATTTTACAGCCTTGAATAAAATCTAATAACTGATATATTTACGGTGCCAAATTGAGTTATCAGCAAATCACTCGAGCCAGTAATTAACAAAAATCTATTTTTGCAATTCTTTAAGGGATAGTTCACCCAAAAATAAAAAGTCTCGCATCATTTACTCACCCTCATGTTGCTCCAAACCTATTAGCATTTCTTCATCTGTTGAACACAAAAGATAATATTTTGAAAAAGCCAATGGGGGTTTATGGACAAAACAGACCATTTTAACAAATGTATTATTTTGTGTTACACAGACAGGCATATAGGTTTAAAATAACAAAACAGTGAGTGAATGACGGCTGAATGTTTGGGTGAAATATCCATTTAAGCCCAGAGACCAACAAGGCATAAAGTGCCCTTCCCAACAACAACATAAAAAAACGAACTGAGATTGTTCTTATTGAGAATAACGATGATCTGTAAAACCCAAAATTTAAATTCAAAACCCATTTACCCTGCGCTTTAGCTGAAGTGTAATTCTGCAAAAGTTGAGCTAAGTTGTAACCATGTTTCTATTTAATCCAAAAAACCCATTAGACAAACCTAATCACCTTCCTACTTAAGGAAATCCTAAATTCTGAGGAGATTAAGTTTTTTTTTTCTACACCCTCTTATTTCATCAGCAGAACGGCAATCTGATTTGACTGTATCCAATCTAGAACAATCTTTAGTTTCTGAGCTACAGTATAGTAAATAAAATGATTGTTCTGAGCTGCAAGTTGCCACAAACACACACACACACACCTGATCATTTAAGCAACCCACAGGTTTACATGTCACACATATGGCACGTAAATCTACAAAAAGGTTTCATATCAATCTATCTATTTAACTATATATATATATATCACTCCATTTCCCTTGTTTACAAGAAGACCTCCAGCACTAAATGTAGTATGAAAAGAGAGCCTATAGAAGAGCAAAGCCAGCATAAACTCATCCACCCACACGTAAAATGCAGAAAAAAAGAAAAAAAAAGATGAATTGCAATCACTTTGAAAACATTTGTGCTTCTCTCTGTTGTAAGTTGATTTTCATTTTCCGCTTGTCAGATGTGATTTCAAAAGGTTGTGGCTACAACAGCACAACATGTGTAACCCACCCACACGTCCTGACTGAGCTGGGCACTTTGAGTCAAAAAGCATCCCAAAGTTGCATGTGCATTCAACACTCTACATTCAGATGCATTACACCTGATAAAGTCTTACCAAGCAACCTAATACAACTCCATTATGCACTGAAGATGTATTTTAAAACAGGAGGAAATAAAGAGTTTGCTAGAATGTATACAAGCCATACTATATAAAGCTGAGAACAACAAATACTTTAGGAAAATGAAATTATGAAACATCTTTTACAGAGAAACTTTTGGGGTACGTATGGAACAGAAACAGTGCCGATTACAAGAAGGATAAAAGCATGAAGAGAAGAAGAGATTGAGTGAGTGAGTGAATGAGTGAGAACATGTGTGAAACACCAGCTCTGAGAGCAAGGTCATTTCTCAAACTGGGCTTGACAAACAATCAAAGCCCTTCATTTGTGATTAGTTATTAGTAAAGGCTCATAGCAAATGTTAATTGCCAAGTTAATTTAAACAAAAGTGTGGGTGGCTAACGCAGTAAAAAGAGAAAATGAGGGAGGACAGAGAGGAAGAAAGCAGGCGAGAGAAGGATAAAGGGTGGGCAATCACTTTTGTTATAACAGAGACGAAACAGGGAACAGAATCAATCCATTATCGATGAATAAATAAGCAAAACTGAAGACTTGAACACTGAGCAAACAAAGAGAATTCCAACAGAAACTGGCTGAGAGAAGAAAAGAGCTCTCCAGCTCTGCAGAACACAGTAAAAAGCATGTGAAATAAAACACGTGGACGGAATGGAGTTTCAACAACTTCATGTGCTAATAATAATGTGAGGAAAACAAAATCAGCCCATGTAGAACAGGAGCAGGCTCAATCTTTACATATTGTAATATGTTAAAATGATACTCAAAGCATTATGCTGCAAATCAGCTTGATTTAATGCCACATGTCATTTAGGAGCACTATAGACAGTAATATCAGGTATGCATTATGTCAAAACTAAGTGCCTACAATTCAAGAAAAAATATTTGATAACCTTTAAATAAAAAATGACTCTTTCTTTCACAATAAAGGGAGAGATCAGTTAAAGAATGTAAAAAAAATGAGTAATTTTTGATGGAAATGTTTGCGTAATACAGTCAATTTTTATTTTTATTGATATTTTATTTATTGAAATATTTAATACCCGCATTTATTTTATTTATTCATAAGTAAAATTGGCACTAAAAATTTAAGTCAGTAAACTTGCTACAATGTCAAAGAATTTTAGTAAAACAATAACAACTGACATGCAATTTCATAAAACATGCTAAGGCAAAATAAAAATTCCCAGAAACCATGTCTAAGCTTCATCCCAACAACAGCGCTCAAAGTCATCTGAGGTCACCTGCTCACCACACTACAAATAACACGTCAGACCCCTGAAACAATTACTCCGCAGCCAATTACGTCATGACTGGTATTCAAAAAAGATATATATATGCGAAACCCGCAACAAGTTAGCACAAAGTTTTGAAGTTTCCTTAAAGTAGGTTAAATAATGCCACTCACCATCCACCAGGTCTTAGCTGTCATATCATAACATAGCTGCCATTTCACAGCATTCTCCGCCGTGTTGCCACTTGTGTGTGTGATGCTGGGGAGCTCCATAAAGAGAGACGGATACAGGAAGCAAGGAGAGTGAAAAGAAGATGTGGATGTTCTCAAACCGCTCCCAGACCCAGCCAAACAGGAGAAACAAGAGGAACAGAAGTGCAAATCCTCCTCAGCTGCCTCTTTCTTGCTCTCATCTTTACCTCCCTGTGTGGCACAGAGAGAGACTGGACAGTTTAGAGGGACAGAGAGAGAGAGGGAGTGAGGGTGAGACCTAAAGGATTAAGATTTCGACAACAGTTCCCACTCAAGAGTCCTCACTCTCTGAGCACACCATGCAGACACCCAGACCACACCACCACCACCACCACCACGGGCTGCTAGACAGACCAGCTAATGCCAGCTGTGTTAACAGTCACGCATACCCGCATAAGCACACTCACACAAAACCACACTGCTTTGGTTTTATAAAGCACATGTATGAAGAATAAGGAGTTGATGCCAAAAATCCTATGAGAATATAACACAACATACGTAGTGTGCAGCGTTCAAACATGCTATTTTCTTACAAGCACAGCAGGGCGCTCACAAACCCACTTCTCAATCCTACGTCGAGACCTGACCACGATGATGTCATCCAGCATCAAACATTTTTTTTCTTTTGACCTCATTAAATCACGAGTTTCTTATCTATACAGCTGTATATTGAGGAGTTGAAGATGCCCCGTCTTCATGTAGTAGTAAGTCTCCGTCTTTAAGACCACACAGTTGGCAACCAGAGAAGCAACTGATTCTGTCCTCTTCATCACCTTCGATTCACACAGAGCAGAATAGAAAACATTAATGCTGGTAGAAGAAATATAATTTTTTTTCTGAAGGAATGTGGAAATTAAAATGCACACCCCCGCCCCCCCACTCCCACCTCCATCAACCACATGGCAATGAGAAGTCCGGCCCTTGCTTGGCCACAGGAGTGCTGAGTGAGTGTGGGGGATATGTGGGCAGTGTTTGTTTGGTTTACTTGCTTTTTCTTTTCCTTTTTCTCATTTTGGAATTTTTTGTTTTTATCATGCATCAAAGGAGTGTCAAAAGTCCCCTCACAGCTCCCCACACTTTACATCACAAATCCAAAACACTGTTAAGAGTAAAAATATTGCTATCAGCAAATTTAGTACTAAAAAAAAAATCTTTTTTTTTTTTTTTTTTTTTAGTAGGCTGTAAGTGAAAATGCAGAGCAGGGATTGGTTAAATTCAAATTAAAAGATGTTTATAAGTCGAGACAAAATACAACAAACTTGAGGCACAAAATAAAAAATTAAACACATTTGCAAGTAAATGTTCAAAAAACTGTCTACACCAGGCGAATCAAACCGAACGAAGCAAAACATCACCTGGTATTGTTGGAAGCAGAGCCGTTGTTTTTCAGAAGCTCAAATGTGTGTAGAAGGGGTTACGTCAGAAATAGAACCGGTCCGGACATCCGTTTATTGTCGACGCCTGGGCGACAAGCATCCAATGTATCCACCATAAGAACGGGCGAGGCCATTTGTAACTTTAAGGTAGAGTAGACATGTGCCGGTATTCGGTAATACGATATAACACGATAATAAACATGCACAATATTGTTATTGTGGGCACATCAAAATACCGTGAATAATTATTTATTATTTAGTTTTTTTCAATGCATTCATCGAAGTAGGCCTACTGAGGGCCGCTGCAGGCCAAATGTGTGCCCTAAGCAGGGGTGCGTTTCCCAAAAGCATCGTTAGCTAACTAGTAGTTAGTTCCATTGAAATCTATTGGTAACGACGGCACTTGCGTCTATAGTTGCTTTTGGGAAACGCGCCCCAGAATAGAATTGTTGTGCCCCCCTTCTTCAAAAAACAAACAAACAAACAAACAAAAAAACACATACTATAAGGAGTCAAAATAGAACCTTGATAAAATATAAAAGTAAATAAATAAATGTTAATTAAATTGCATTATTCATAAATGACAATTGTAGCTCTAGACAGTATGGCTATGATTTTATTAATACCGTTGTCTGATTGAATTTTATAGTCTCAAGCATTCAGAAATCACACAAAATAAAATTAAGCAGTTTTACCACGATAAAACCTTGGTTAATTTTGGTAAGGGTTGTGATGTCCACATGTTTTTGTTGAAGAAATGAAAGAAGTTAGCATTCCTATCGCAATCAGGTGGCCAAAATGTAAAAATAACGTGGATATTTGAATTAAATGTTTGGTCAATATTAAACAAGGATTTGATCGTCCTGTAAGTGTAACAAGAGCAATGAATTAGGCCTTTGGTGCCCTTTGCAGGCATTTGTAATAATGCAAATTGTAATAATGCAAATTGTTTATTTTGTATGCATATTATACATATATTTTAACAGTGTTATTCAATGAACCCATATAATTATTATTAATTAACCAATCATTATTGCCTCATTGTTTTTATATAATATATTTTAAAGCCCTATTCGCACGGGATTAGTATTATCAAGGGACTTTGTGTGATCTTGATTTTCTCTGTGCTGGTGTCTTTTCCCTGATATAGCCTAGTTAAAAAATGCATTTTTTATAATTACAACATTGGTAAATTCATTAATTAACATAAACTGCCAATGAAAGATTCTCCTGAAGCATTTATTAATCTTAGTTAATTTCAACATTTAATAACACGTTATTCAAATTAAAAGTTGTAAAATATTAATTAATATTAAAACTGTATATTTAACGCACCCAAGCGAACAGGAACTAGTTGTATTTGGTTTTTCAACAAAGAATAATAACTTCACCCTGTTGAAAAAAACAGCATAGCTGGTTAGGTATGTTTTGAAGCATGGCTGCTGATTTGAGCTGGTCCTTGGCTGGCCATGAGCTGGTTTAAGCTGGTCACAGGCTGGTCCTAAACAACTAGCTCCTGCTCAGGACCAGTTTAAACCAGCAGCCAGAGCTTACTTCCTCTTAACTTCCGTGTTGCAAAATAAGGTGGATACAGTGTCTTTGATTATAATGAGTTCTATTTGCTCTTGACGGGACGCGCAGGCACAGCTCATGTCTGGTGTAGAGGGGGTTTTCAAAAAAATAAAAGGAATATCCCAAGAGCAAGAGTGTGAATCAGCTGTAGTCACAAGGCTGCAGGTAATCCCAGCCATACTGATACTGAAAACAATTTTATAGGCTACAACAACTAAATATTGAGTGATTTTCATATTATATTAATGTACTTTGTCTATTTATTGCTCTGCTAACGTAAATAGAACAAAGCCACAACAGAATGAACAGTTTTGCCAAAAATACTAGTGGGCCTGAATGACTCAGTGTTTCTGAACGAATCAGCAGAATGAATGATTCAGTGACTCACTCATAAAGACTCACTTGTTCAGAGCTGATCCTAGATTTCTGGGGGCCCTAAAGTTGGTGTGGGGGGTGTTTGGGGTGTGAGGGGTGCTGTCTACCACCTATAAAGTAAATGGCAGAAAGACATCCTAATGAACAGACTTTTTATAGAGGCTTGTTGGCCTCCAAAGTACATAATAATACTACTGACTTATATTCCAGCCAGAGGGCAGTTGGCCAACCACAATCCTGTAAGGACAGGATATTGGGTCAGACACTTCAACTCGCATCCAGCGTGCAGAAGAAAACAGAGCTCTCTGTGATGCTAAAATGAACCACATGAACCAAACTCACTCTTTGACTTTAGAAAAGGACATGACAATAGACAAAGAGCAAACCTCAGGCAAGAATGTCATTTTGACTAACCTAAATGATAGTGTGGACCGCTCTAGTCACTGAATCTGATTTAACCAAATGTTGTTTATGCACTGCTGTCATTAATGACTTTGGCCCTGCTTGTTTAAAAATAATCAGTCATGGCATATCAGCCTCTGCAACGATCATGGCAGTTGAGGTCTGTGTGAAATGAATCATGGGTGACACCAAAAAAGCAGCACTGAAAGTCAGAAGTCAGAATAGCAGCTGATGCTTGATGAATTCAGATCCAGTTCCAACAGGTTCAAGCAAGGCCTCAATCCCAGCTGGGGGCTGGAAACCTCACTCTTGTGCATTCTTTGGTCATCCACAATGATTCGTGATCTATCCTTATTCTGACAATAATCACATGCTCTCTGCCAGTAACCTTCTCTCTCTCTCTAATTGCATTCTCTTAAAGGTTATTCATGATTTTTGAAGGAGAGTGTGTGGTGGAACTGCACAGTCACTGTCGAGGACCCATTGAGGACCTGGGGCGGTTGTGACTTAATGGTTAGAGAGTGGGGCTTGTAACCCAAAGGTCGTGGGCTCGAGTCTCAGGTCTGGCATGGATTGTAGGTGGGGTGAGTGAATGTCCAGCGCTCTCTCCACCCTCAATACCACGACTGAGGTGAGACCCTTGAGAAAGGCACCCAAACCCCAAAATGCTCTGGATGTGTGTTTACAGTGTGTTTCACTACTCACTGCTGTGTGTGTGTGCACACTTGGATGGGTGAGCACAACTTCTGAGTAGCACAAAAAAGCTTTTAGAAATTATTTGTGAAAGAGAGGATGTAAGCAAACTTGTAAAGCTTATATTATAGTGGATTTTTCATTATTTGTTTGCATACCTTTAAAGCCCAGCTACAGTGGCATAATGGACAAGACTGCAGAGTCAGGGATTGTGGGTTTGAGTCTTACCTTACCATTCCAACAATATTCATGTAGTGCAGTCTGACAAACTTCAGCTGCTAATTGTACAGTTTTACACCATAATGTATTTCAGATGTACAGTCTGATTCAGGATTTACTTTTTAATTTATACCTTAATTATACATAATTTTATATAAAAGTCTAACATGGCACTCTACGTAGGCAATCAGTCTCGTGCAACCTTTGTTAACTAACGTCAACTATTTGAAGACAATGTAAAACAATCAAGGTGTTTTGTTATTTAATACAAAGATCATACAAGGATTAATTATGACAGTACTTGTGTTTTGTCTCTGTAGGCTACATAGTGTAGCTACATGGTTACATGTATTTGTGAGTCCATAGGGACGCTGAACGTGGCACTTCACGCAGGGCGAAATGTCGCTTCTCAAGCTTCCTGGGAGGAATTAAATAGGTTTGGTTACATATCATTTTCAGCCATGGGAAGAAAATAAATCATACATTTACCGGAATATCGATATGAAAACAAGGAACGACGAACATTTAAATAAAACAACCCGATGTTTAAATAGAGTTCGAAATGGTCAGCATGGTGTTGTGCCACGGCAGCGCTAAATGTCAAGTTTCTGTTTATACGCGAGTATGACATGCTAGTTGTAATTTGAAAAGCGCTAGAGGTCAGTTTTTGGGTAAAGTCCAGCTTGAAAGAAGAATATGATAGACAATGACATCCTCTTCATCCCTCCATCCAAATCCGCGAAAAAACACAACATTGGAAGACGTTCTCGTTTTAAAAGACTCGCTCTCAAACCTAACCATCAAATCTCAGCCAAATTTATAACATTTGTTCCACCAAAGATATTCAGCAAAGAAGTTTGCCAAATAACTCTGGTCCCATCTCAATTGTATTTTTGTGGAAACTATAGTTACTATATTTTCCTTTCTTGTATATTTATTTGTATAAGATGAAAATCACAATGTGCAAGACGTGGAATGTTAAGTTAAAATGGACTAAGACATTTACTATGGAAACTACAGTTTCTGCCAACATGCCATATAGATACAATTTTTGTTGCCATAACTACTGCCATAAACCAGTATACACCACTGATCTATAATATAGATCAGTGGTATACACATAATAACATGAAATCCAACTTTCAGCCAGCAAAAGATAATTTTCCTATGAGATGCAAATGCGAAAGTCAAAATCTTTATATTTGTCATCACATAGTTTCAATTAAATGCTGTTGGAAAACTGAACGACTCTTACCACACTTTTAATGAGTGGTCTATAAAAGTATATAAAGTAAATGATTTGCAGGCTTGTGTGTGATTTGCTTGGCCTCTCTGAATCCCTCCATACAGCTACCCCAGTACACTTGGGTGGCTGTCCCCTACCTCTGCTCCCCTCACAACATAATCTTTTATCATTCACACCACTCTGCCTCCATCCGAGTACAGGCCATGGTCCAGACTCCAATTAGTGGTCACACTAACAGGCGGAGATGACGCCTGCCCCTCAAATTACCCACAGCAGCATGTTTAAAGAAGGCAAGGGGGGTATTGCTGCTGGCACACCGTGGGCTGATACCCAGGAGTCAGGCAGCTCTGCTTTAATTAAAGGGTGAATTTGCATTTGTTTCTGCTGCTTGTGTTTCAGAAATTTATTTCAAATGGCAATGCCACCCAGTATTATGACCCTAGTGTATTCAGGTATGACGGCGGGACGGCATTGATGGACTATATGCAGAACTCCAGGAGGGAAGAAGGGCTATAATCTTCAAAAACATTTGTGGCTCAACTTTTTTTTTTTTTCGTATGATAGAATCAGTGTGGCATAACCTCCACAAACACTATATAGTTCCTGCCCTTTTAAATTATTATATGATATTGTAATACTAGGACAGGGTTCCTCAAATGTAAACTGCAGGGTGTTGTGAGTTGATAAAAAATTAATAAAAAAATTAAATGCAATGTAAAATAAAAATAAAAATTAATAAATGGGGATCAAATTAATCGCAGTACAGCTTTCGTGCACATATTTTCCAATATTTTTGTGGACATTCCATTAGTATTCTGCCCAAATAAAATCTTGAAATGATAAGAGCTTGAAGGTTTGAGTGTTTGAAAGTGAATAATAAGACAACATTAGTCTTGTAACTTGCAGTTTAAAAA
The DNA here is from genome assembly GCA_024542945.1 of allo-octoploid hybrid of Carassius auratus x Cyprinus carpio. Lineage (NCBI taxonomy): Eukaryota > Metazoa > Chordata > Actinopteri > Cypriniformes > allo-octoploid hybrid of Carassius auratus x Cyprinus carpio. The sequence continues at coordinate 7,656,402 of CM045016.1, read as the reverse complement.
AGTAAATTATAAAAGAATTTACAGTACAATTGTAATTCACAGCAGTATTAAATGTCAGTCTTCATTTTTATAATTAGAGTTCAAATAATATTAAACGTAAACAGTAATTATTAATATTAATGTGCTGTTAAATTATTAATCTAAAATCTCAGGGGGCACTTCGAGTAAAAATCTTATGCATAAGAGTGCAGCTGGCAAAAAAAAAATAATAATATTTATTTTTTTTGACAGTAAAATTGTAATTTACAACAGTAATGTCAGTCTTTTATAATTCAGTTAATATGAATAATCTTCAATAACAATTAATATGAATTATTATTAGCCACTTTTTATTTTTGATGACATAAGTTGAAACATGATGGATGACAAATGCCCAAAATGAAGGTCTTTTTCTACTTTGTCAATTTCGAAAATCCACAGCAGCGCCACAGCGCTCTGTAACATGTCTCCCTCTAGTGGATAGAAATGTAAAAGCCAAGTTATTTAACAACCTACTGGTGAACATAAAATCTCAAAGCAGTATTAATGTGGCTGACTAGCTAGTTTTCTCTTGGCAGAGCAGTAAACAGCTTAAAAATGGATGTGTTATTCAATTATTTAGTGAATATTTCTTTGTTCTGGTCCATGGAATGTAAATGCAGAACCAATGACGACAGAATGACACCAACCCAAAACTATAAGTATTAGTAAAAATGTGATGAATTTCTTACAAGTATCACATGTACCACTTCAACACAGTACAGGCATAACTGCCTGAAAAAGCTTTACTGCAAACATATTTGTGCTATTGCATCTTTACAGCAAGTCACTATGCATAAAAGTATCTGCAAAACTTTCAAGAATGGTCAGTATCTGTATTGAACTCAAAAGGCACTTCACAAAGTGTGCATAAAAACTAGATGCGTTTTTGATTTCCAGTGGAATCCTCAGAAATATTTGGAAAATGTTCGACAGAGCAACTTCCTTGTCTTGAATGTGTTGTGTAATTGTTGTCCTGTTTGAGTCTTCACTCCATGTGACAGACCTAAGCTCATAAAAACAATCACACAAAGAGCCTCTTGAGAATGTAAGAACAATGCTTAAAAAAAAGAGATATCACATCTCCAAAGTGCTGAGACAAGAACTCATATTTTCTTCTTTTCCTTGTTCCTGGTTAGTTAGCATTTCCTCTGTAGTGCGGCCCAGTGTTTCACAGAATGTTGAGAGTTTTCATGTTTTTAACACTGAATCTGTCAGTCCAGTATTCCATTGTTCGAACGGCTGCTCGTTTCATCAACATCTGTACCCATCAGCCCTCTGATGACCGCGAGACCTGAGGAGGTCGTAACGGATTTGTAGTAGGAATACAGGGAAAATAAGCACATAAGGATACAGTGTGAATATTTACAAATAAAATGCTTAGATGAAAGCTACAATTAAGCATACAATATTATTACAAAATGCTAGCCAACATTGAGAGAGAAAAGAAAAATGTTTTACAAAATGTATTTTAACATATTAATGTAACATATTTAATAAATACTCTCAATGCAGTTATTTTTAAAATGCTGTTTCAGATTGAGTTTTACTGTGAAAGGCGTTATGCAAATATATGTTACATTTCTTCATAATGTTACTCTAAAAATAGAAAACTTATTTAATATTTAAATATTTTGCTTTGGCTTTTTCCCCCCATTTTTTATTTTGGAAAACACGGTGTCTTTACGCTATCATGATGTCTTTATAATGGTTTCATCTAAAAAATCCTGCACATGAGGACTGTCAGTATGTACAATTTAATACAACCACCATAATTCAGTTATGTTTTTTAAATTTAGCCTACAGAATTTCCGTTTCACTCAGGCTTCCTCTGGAAATCTGGTAGAACAAAGATCAGCAGTTCTCATAAAATTTGTGTTACCAAGCCACCATATCCCCCATTTCAGGCTGAGCCAGATTTTAGTGATTTAACAACAACACATTTTTTTTTTATAGGTTTCCAAAAATTCCAAGACTCACGTCGGCGAATTGCGATGGGCCAGATGAGAATGGTAGAGAGACAGAGAGCTGCAACGCCAGCCACACCGCCGGTGACGATCACCATGACAGTACGGTAAAACCATTTGCAGTCAGAGTCCAGTGTGCTGTAAATAAAGTACAAAATAATGTGAGAAACCGTATAAGGCCAAGTTGAAATCTACATAAAACATGAGACAATGAAGAGTTATGCTACTCTACTGTCACACTACTGAAAACACATGTAACATACACAATACAACAACCAGTGAACATTTGTCCTAAAATGAGACCGGTAGATAGCCACTGTGGATTCCAATCTGTATTTGCAGACAAGAAGGGCATTTAAAGATTCTACATTCCCAGCCACTATGGTCAGGTGCCTGGAAACGGAATTAAAGTGGAATGGAAATGCTGGATTTTACTCACTGACAGGGGTGTAAAGTCTGTATTATCATGACTCCAATTCCATTTGCCACCTTATCAGTGAAGCTCATTGCACCGTATACAAAAGCACCACTTTGCTGTAAAAAAAAAAAAAAAAAAAAAAGATTTTCATTAGCGCTAAAATATGCACATCAAAAACCATTCACAAGCAAAAGCAGTGCAAAACCTTATTGGTGGATTTGTATCTTGAAACCATGCAGCTTTTCCCTTTACAAGACGTTAACTGATGGACTGGAGTTGTGTGGGTTTCTATCAGCTGTTTCGACTCTCATTCTGATGGCACCCATTCACTGCAGAGGATCCTTAAGTGAGCAAGTGAAGTAATGCGAAATTTCTCCAAATTTGTTCCAATCTAGAAACAAACTACATCTGGATGGCCTTATGGTGAGTAAAGTTTCAGCAAATTTTTGTTTTTGGGTGAACGATTGCTTTAAAAAGAGATCAAAAGAGAGTCAATTGTTAGCTAATTAGGCGTTACCGCTTTTGCTCTGCAAAGAAACGCTGGTGCTCATTGTGTATGCTTAAGAGATAATATCTGATGAAACCGCATTTGGACAAACACAAAGGTAGCCTGACTGATTTTAGATGTTAAATTTTAAATTACTGTCAGAATTATTTATTTTGTCATATTTGCAACCATTTTAAATGCCGTTTGGGAGCCCTGCATATTTTATTTTTAAGTCCATTTGCTCAGGAGTTGACAAGTCCAATTTAAAATCCAACTTGCTCAGAATTAGTAAACAAGAACGAACAAAGCTGATTACCAACCAATTGCTTGTATCAACTGCATCAAAAATAGGTTTATAAGTCATTACTTGTTATCATCACATACTCTTTGATCTCCGATGAGATTGGCAGTCATGGACAGTGACATGACCAGAATGACAGCAGATCCAGCTCCCAGCAGCACGGCAGCTCCGTAAACCCGTGGACCCATGTTTGTGTCCACCAAAACCCAAAAGGAAAACACCATTATGGGCACAAGACCTACAAAATAGACCATCTGCAAAGGCAGAAATGAAATATGAGGCATTTTGATTCACAGTATGTTGAACCTGTGAGAGAAACCGTGAACACTTACAGAGGTGCCGATCCATTTGTTAACAGGCTTCATAACGAGAGAAGACACAAGCCCACTGACATACATGACCAGGGGAATAGTTGCAATGTAGTTCTGCAAAAAAGAGAAGATATTCTGCTTAATAACTTAATTTTTAAAAACATTTTATGTAGCTGCCAAGGCAAAATTTCTAATCTGTACTTTTTTTAGGGTTATTTTTTTCACTTAAAGAAAAAAAATTCTAATACTTTTATTAATAATAGTTTTAGAGTAAATAATGATTATGAATTTTTTTTTTTTTTTGGTGAACTATCCATTTAACATTCTCATGGTTACTGGGTTTTCATGTTCCACCCCCCCCCCCAAAAAAAAATAAATAAATAAAACTATGAGTTTGTACTGGTAAGTGTCATGTTTCTCACCTTTGGAAGTGATAAGGAGTTTATCAGATACATCGGGATGTATGTTTGGGACAAATTTACAATCAGTCTTGTGCACATGTAGAGTAGGGCAACCTGGAGGAGGTAAACAAACATACCTTTGTTGATCAACAGATACTGTGAAATATTTCATTATTAGATGGATTTTTACTTGTTTGTAGTGTACATAATAAAGCTTTTTGTGTGTCTGTGTGTGCTGTTCATGGTAAAAGTGAGAGATCTCCATGAGATCACCTGATAGAAGGCAGGCTCGATGAGCCAGTGTTTCCATTGGAGCAGGGGTCCGGAGCTCTGGGAAGAGCTGGGGACTGGAGTCTGTTCACTCTCCTGAGGCTTGACTCCTTCCTCCTTAGTGCCCACGTGAAAGATGATGGAGGTAACAGTACCGATGGCCCACATTATGAGTGCCAGATACTGTCACAATAAAGATAAAGCAGATATTACACGGACATTAAAATAGTAGATGATATTTTAAAAAATATTGGTAACCAAGCAGTTTCCATTCCTATTGACTTCCTATTGACTTGGAAGTTGATGGGAACGGAAACTGAAATTGTTATAAATATATTCTTTTATTATTTTCCAATAATGAAGGAAATGACATTTCCTTTAACTCTGATTGTACATGTTTTCAGCTTGATAGACATCGTAAGTACTGAACCTTTCCATTTGATCTCCAATTTGGGGCATATATATTTGCATTTACTCACTCGGAATGTGTGAACATCAACCCAGCCCAGATTCTGGGAAATCGACGGGTCTTCTGTATGTTGGGATTGGAAGTGAAACAAGAGCCAAGCCACAGCATATACCACAATGTTTGCCACCACTGTAAAAGCATACCTGTTCAGGAAAGCAAACATTTTTTGTTCATCAATAACAAAGTTAAATAAAACCACAAACTGACTTCCATGAAATTCAGAGTTTAGTTTAAAGTCACAATGAAACGTAAGTTAGTAAGTTAGTGGCTGTTCTTCCATATTCTGACATGCATCTGAATGCAGCAGAATAACGAAAAGAAAAAATGTAGGTAGGGAGGTGGTTCTATCCATCGATTGTTGATTGGATGGAGGCAGATCTGAATGCAGTCGATTGTAAGAAGGGAGCATGATTTAAGCAGACTAAATGATAAGTCTGGCATACACCGTTTTCAACAGAAGATTCAGTTATGACATTTTGATAATAAAAATCAAGTCATGCATGGATGAATAGTTCAAAATAAGATTAATAACATGCATTAAAAAATAGCTAAGCTGTTTTTTCATGTCATTCTGACTTACAGTTTTATTGTTTTTTCCTGTTTTATTTTCAAGTCAAAATATGTCTAATTGTGTCACTGAATAAGACCTTTAAGTTTGGCAACACACATCTACATTGTTTTTTTGCACTTGAGGAGGTAGTGATACCTGTATGATGTCAGTTCCACTTTGGCGTGCTCACATGTGACCAGCTCAGGAATGAGCGACAGGTGGGATATCTGGGTAGCAGCCCAGCCAAACTGGAAGATGATGATGAATGGGATGATGTAAATCAGTCCTGTGGTCTGTGGGGTTCTCTCATCACATCCAATGCAGGGGTTGAATATGAAGGGAAAGGAGGCAAATACGCTTATGGTCCCTGGGAGGAAATGGACAGTAAACTGAACAGTTAAGTGCTGTGAAATTAAGAGTCAGGAGGGGACATCATCTGGACCTTTTTCTACAGCATGTCGCATTTTGCAAAGATTGACAATTTGTAGTGTTGGCTGCATTTGTAATGCTTGTTAACCGCTTGATAGGCTACAGCTCATTTATTTACGTTACAAACACAGAAACAAGTTTGAATTCACACTCTTACCTACTAAATGCCAGGTCTTTCTTTTCCCATACTTTCCACATCCTGACGTCCGATCGGATTCGTAACCGACGAGCGGAGTGCAGATCCCGTCCGCGATCTGACCGACCAGCAGCAGCGCACCTGCGTTCTTAGCATCGAAACCGAGAACCGAGTGATAATACACCAGCAGATACGAGAACCACATAGACGCGCAGAGGTCGTTGAAGAAATGTCCCACGGCGTACGTCAGTCGCCTGCACACCGGTAAAGTTACCGGCTGATCGGACATCGTGTGAACGGAGGAAACAGTAAACGGCTCGTGCAGACTGAAAGAAAGAGCGACTCATCCAGCAGTGTTTTCTGTTTTAATTGTCCATCTCACACCTACGCTATACAGGGAAAGGGGATGTTACTATGAAATGCTTTTAATAGACAGCACATGCCCCCTTTTAAAGAAGGAAAGGAAAAGATACCAACGCCACCTTTGATTTTGTAAATGAAAACCGCACATTGTCAGAATTTAAATTTAAACTTTGTACATACACACACACACACCTATAGTACTGAGCAAAAAGTCTTAGGCCATTAGTATTTTCACCACCAAAAAAAAAAAAAAAAAAACGGGTTTGTCAGTTATTTCTATCTTTTGCTGTAGTGTGTCAGAAGGAAAGGTTTACATTTCTAAACATTTCTTTTAATTGTATTAATCTAGTTTTTTTTTTTTTTGTATGTTTAGGGGTCTGACGACAGCCAGTGCTCCACAGAGAGCTCTGATCTCACCATCATCAAGTCTGTCTAGAATTAATTGAAACAGACAAAAAACAGACACCAAGTCCAGAACAACTGTGGCAACGACACCAAGACACTTGAAGAAAGATAGAAATAACTGGCTTAAAACCATTTTTATTGGTGAAAATATAATGGCCTAAGACTTTTGCACAGTATACAGTGCATCCAGAAAGTATTCACAGTGCTTCACTCTTTCCACAATTTATGTTACAGCCTTATTTCGTCTGGCCACTCTACCATACAGGCCTGAATGGTGGAGTGCTGCAGAGATGGTTGTTCTTCTTCTGGAAGGTTCTCCTCTCTCCACAGAGAAACGCTGGAGCTCTGTCAGAGTGACCATCGGGTTCTTGGTCACCTCCCTGACTAAGGCCCTTCCCCCTTGATCGCTCAGTTTGGCTGGGCGGCCCACTCTAGGAAGAGTCCTGGTGGTTAAAGCTTCTTCCTTTTACTGATGATGGAAGCCACTAAGCTTATTGAGACCTTCAATGCAACAGTAATTTTTCTGTCTCCTTCCCCAGATCTGTACCACGATACGATCGTGTCTCAGCGGTCTACAAACAATTCCTTGGACTTCATGGCTTGTTTTGTGTTCTGACATGCACTGTTAACTGTGGGACTTTATATAGACAGGTGTGTGCATTTCCAAACCATGTCCAGTCGACTGAAATTACCACAGGTGGACTCCAATCAAATTGTAGAAACATCTAAAGGATGATCAGTGAAAACAGGATGCAGCTCAATTTTGATTGTCATGGCAAACGCTGTGAATACTTATGTACATGTGATTTTTTGTTTTGTTTTTTAATAAATTTGCAAAGATTTCAAACAAACTTCTTTCACATTTTCATAATGGAGTATTGTTTGTAGAAATTTGAAGAAAATAATCCATTTTTGAATAAGGCTTTAACAAAAAGTGAAGCGCTGTGAATACTTTCCAGATGCACTGTATGTATGTATATATATATATATATATATACACACACACACACACACACGTATATGTGTGTATTGCGGCACAATGTATGTTATAATATGTTATAATACATTGTGTATACACTCACTAAACAAAGAGTGACAGCTTTTTTAGTGGTTATGAGCACTCTTTGCAAGCTTTCTAGTCTTTAATTGTGGGAATGATTGTGTCGGGAATGAAGTCTGCATATTTATGCTGGATTCGCTCTCGAAGTACTAGTGATTGACATAGTGATAACCATAGCAATGGACGGGACAAATATGTGAAAATGTGCATTAAGAATAGAGCACCCTCACTAATTTTAGAAGCACCCTCTGATTATTTCTAGAACCTGGTTGATACACTTTTATTGCAAAACTTTATACAAAAACAACTAAATACAATGCACTAAATAAAATAAATGAATAAATGCATATTTACAATTTAAGCACTTAACTAAAATAAGTAGGCTTTTAATAAAATAAATAACTAGAGAAAGCTGACTATAATCAGCTTGCTTCCATTCAGTGAGATAAGCCTACTCCTCACCTGAATTAGCAAAAAAGCTCTTCTGGGCTTCAGTAATGCGAACATGTTTGTGTGTGTACATGGTATATCTAAGCGAGAGCAGAGCCAATTCATAAAAAAAACAATGTACATTTAAAAGCACACCAGTTTTGTGCAAGTGAAGGAAATCAGCTTGCAAGTGGAGAGATTTTTCCTCAGATCACGTAACATTATGCGCTCTCGATATTTGTCATATATCACACTATAGAAACCACCTAAAATTAAGTATAAAGAGGAGAAGAAAGCGGCCTTAGGCAGCTGCACATGCCAGGATCCACCACTGCCAGATGCAGTTAGAAATTTCTGGTAGGGGGAGCACCTGGGGTGGCCAGCCAAATTTTAGAGGGGGCCGGTGCCACCCCTGGCCACCACGTAGACATTCCCCTGTATGTGTATATATATATATATATATATATATATATATATATATATATATATATATATATATATATATATATATATATATACAGTACAGGTCAAAAGTTTGGAAACATTACTATTTTTAATGTTTTTGAAAGAAGTCTCTTCTGCTCATCAAGCCTGCATTTATTTGATCAAAAATACAGAAAAAACAGTAATATTGTGAAATATTATTACAACTTAAAATAATAGTTTTCTATTTGAATATACTTTAAAAAAATAATTTATTCCTGTGATGCAAAGCTGAATTTTCAGCATCATTACTCCAGCCTTCAGTGTCACATGTAACATCCAGTCTATCACATGATCATTTAGAAATCATTCTAATATTCTGATTTATTATGAGTGTTGGAAACAGTTCTGCTGTCTAATATATTTGATGAATAAAAGGTTAAAATGAACTGCATTTATTCAAAATAAAAAAAAAATCTAATAATATATATTCTAATAATATATTTTCTTTACTATCACTTTTTATCAATTTAACACATCCTTGCTGAATAAAAGTATTGATTTTATTTAAAAAAAAAAGAAAGAAAAAAAATTACTGACCCCAAATTACTGACCAGTAGTGTATATTGTTATTACAAAATATTTATATTTTAAAAACATAGCTTCTTTTTTTTTTACTTTTTATTCATCAAAGTATCCTAAAAAAGTATCACATGTTCTGAAAAAATATTAAGCAGCAAAACAGTTTCCAACTTTGATAATGAATCATCATATTAGAATGATTTCTAAAGGATCATGTGATAATGATCCTAAAAATTCAGCTTTGCATCACAGAAATAAATGATAATTTAAAGTATAATAAATTTAAAAACAATTATTTTAAATTGTAATAATATATCACAATATTAAATTTTTTTTCTGTATTTTTGATCAAATAAATGCAGGCTTGATGAGCAGAAGAAACTTCTTTCAAAAACATTAAAATAGTAATGTTTCCAAACTTTTGACCTGTACTGTATATGTAAGAAATAAAAATGCAATCAAGTCATAAATAAATATTTTTAATATATTAATCCATGGCCTGTTGCTGAGTCAAGTTTTGGCATAAGCGGAGGAATAAGCATAAGCAAACAGTATAAATATGTTTTAGTAAAACATACCAATTTTGTTCTGCATGTAACCAATAAAAGGAAAAAGGATGGATTTAAGCACACAGATGACTCTGAAAATTATCATGTGGTCATATGATATGTGACAATACCATAGACACATGGCCATAAGTCATTCATCATAATGATGATGTCACACTTAGCATTTAAAATACACCAAGTACTAAATGGGTCTGGTGATTCATTGGAACTGCAGGTGAATAAATGAGTCAGCAGCTTATGAAGTGCAAATCCTGATTGGCCCGCAGAGCCCTAACCTCAACCCCATCAAACAACTTTTAGATGAACTGGAATGGAGATTGCTAGCCAGGTTTTCACATCCACCATCAGTGCCTGACCTCACAAATGCTCTACTGGATGTATGGGCGAAAATTTGCACCAACCTCCATATTAATGTCCATGTATTTAGAATGCAATGATATTGAAGTCCCTGTTGGTGGATACACACACATATATTGGAACTGTCCAAACACAGATCTGCAACAGTAGTCATAACCTAATCATACTCATGTCATATGCAAAACTTTAAAATAAACAATGCAATGACTCAAAAAAAAAATGTCAGTGCAGGACACTTGCTTAAATTTTAAACATTTTACTTGGAAAGGCACAAACTATGATTTCCTGGTAAATAAACTTTGATGTGAGAAATGAAACAAGTAAATAATTTCTTTTCTTTAAACGTTCCTTGAACAGATATCAGACCTCTGCGGGAGCGTTCCCGCATCAGTTTATATAGTCTGTCGTTTGTCTCGTCATTTCATTTCAAGCTCACTGTGTTGTCGTCTTCTTTTTTGTTTTTTTGTTTTTCAAAAGTGCAATAACAACAATGACGAGAATAATATCCATTTGTCTCTCCGTCCCCCACAGTACCTGAGGCCAGTAACTGTGCTACAGAGTCCACATTGACAGAAAAAAAAAAAAAAAAAGGAAGATTTTATATATAAAAAAGACAAAAGGACAAAAAGTAAGCATTTCCAGGACACTACAACTGCTTTACAACCCAGAGATTCCTCTCAATCCAAAAAATAAAAATAAAATAAAAATACAAATAAAAAAATTCAATTACAGGAAAAAAAAACAGACTTCAGACTCTGGATGAGATGAAATGTGTCCTGTTATTTTGTAATTTGGTGGGTGTCATTCCCAGTGCAGAGGCGACTCCTGCCCTCATGTTTTTAATCTCAAGATCTATTTCTAAAGATACATAAATCATCTGTTCACTAATGTAACATCCCCTGATCAATGAACGATAAACGCTCTGCATGGAAACTAGTATACACCAACTCTTTCAAACAGCATTTTTTCACACCACTGTGGTCTTATGTCATCAGTTAATCTCATATCATCATCTTTTCATTGTTTTGAGTGTTTGTGTGATTTTTTTTTTTTTTTAACACATCTTATGTTTCTTAATTTATTTTCTTTTTTTGAAGGAACCAGTCTGTTGGACAGTTAACAACATTCCTTTGCACTCCATTAAGTGTGGAAGTATCAATGAAAGAAAGTGTGATGGGGACAGAGAGAAATAGAAAGAGAGAAAGACAGAGAAAGAGATCTGTGTATTTGCTTGCAGTTTAAACTTAACAGTGACCAGAATGTTTCAAGTTCTTTTCAAAGAGTGCGTTTCACTTGTGCCTCTGAAGAGCTTTCCTCTTTCTTCTCTTAAAAAAACAACAGCACCTGAAAGAAAATCAGAGCAAAATTTACTAGACAAAAAAAATAAAATAATAATTATTTATGTATTTATTTATTTATAATATATAATTGCAAATATTGCATTATTCCAAATAAATAGATTATGTTCCACAAATAAATGTAAAGCATTAACAAAAACCAAACATATTCACACAATAAATAGATTGAGATCCACCAATAAATATTTCACAAATATTTTTTATTCTACAAACACAACTTTGCCTGGAATTTATTTGTACATCACGTCCTGTGCATTTGTAGATCGCTGTGCGCATTTGTGGATAGCTCGCTGTGCATTTGGGGATTGCTGCGCGTATTTGTGGATTTTAAGACATTTCTAGCACACCAATCCAGGAATGTATGGACTCCACCCACCGTCTACTCAAGCCAATCAGATAACAGCCACACTTCGCTAAACCAATCGTAGCACATTCTCACTATAACCAAATACGTTTTGCTTTACAATCAGGGCGGGAGCAGGCAGATTCATTTTGCACCCCTGTAAGGAACTGCATTCTATAGACACTTCGTTCAAATAAAGCTGAAGTGTTGTTTGTGTGCTTTAAAAAAACCTGTTTCAAAAAGATTGTTGGAGTGTAAGGCTTCTTTATATTTCCATTAGGATCAGTGAATGAGGATAAACTCAGGATTGTACACAATTTATGATCATTCACAGATCAAGGACATCTTCGGTAATACCCTCGCGACTCATCCGAAGCTAATAGAAATCTACTGCGATGCTGTCTACTCTGGACGAGGTGCGACACGATGAAGGACAAATGATTTGCACATTTGCTTTGATGCGTCCAGTTGCAGTTACAGCTGTTGCAGCGCAGCGAGCAGAGACATGGTGTAATACATGGCATAGCTTATTTAGCCTTTTAAAGCACAATCGCGATAATAAATATAAGGCATAATAACACGCATATCAATTAGGGGCCAAAATGACCATCTGGGTACCTGTCTCAGCATCACTGCAGCGTGTAGTACTGGAGTTTTGCAAGTGGACAATGTAAATAAAAACCTACTTTGGATGCTGTTAAGTAACTTTTACAAACAAAACAGTGTTTAATAGTGTTTTAACCAATAAATATCTCATCTTACATTTATATCTATTTATTTCCAACACACCTGCACCACAAATTAAAAAAAAGAACCCACCTATATTTTTTCCTCCCCAAACAATGGCAATAACTTTGTAATACTTTTAATTAATACTTGAAAATATTATTTATAATGCTAAATACATTGTTAGATCCTCATGGCTGCCGATTCACAAATGAATGGCAGGCAAAGTTGTGTTTGTGACATAAAAATGTATTTGTGAATGTTTTTTATTTGCAAATCTCATTTTATTTATTTGTGGATTTAATTAATGTTTGTGAAATTCTGAGATTTTTTGTGGATCTCATTCTATTTATATGTAAATGTGTTTAATTTTTTGTAAATCTCTTTATATTTGTGGATAATAATCTATTTATTTGGAGTAATGCAACAATTCTACACCCATAGAATTAGGTTAAAAATTGAAGAGTGCTGAGGCATAATGAGGAACATTAAAGCAGTAAAGGGATATTCATATAGCAATTTGCAGTGACAAAATGAGTAATTCATAATTAATTCATTTTCAATTAGAATTGATGAGCTACAACGATTTTACAGTGATTAATTTGTCTGTTATGATTCAGAACAACCCACATACAGGGATATATAAAACAAATAAAATAATCAATGAAAAAGTGTCACTGATTATTATAATGTATTATTCTCTGTAATTTGTATACAAATCCTTTTACCTGCAGAATGTTATTTTTTTTTAACAGAATGAAAACTGATTTATTTTAGGAACACCATTGGGGGACTTCCAGTGATAATAATCTTACTTTGTGTCCTCTGCCACCTCTACCTCGGCAGGTGCAGTGATGGGAGCATTGGAGTGTCCTGCGGTTGGGTCGTCTGTGTTCAGCTCTCCATTCGTGGAGCTCATGACCTGAAGATCACACAGACAGAAACAATAAAAACATGTCATGCAATTCCCAAGAACTGAATAATTTACTCCAGTTTGTGACATTAGAAAGTCACAATTCACACGCTAAGAAACATATGCGTCCTGTAATAGGTAATTTAAAAAACTATGAATTGTAAATATTAAAGATATGAGATTTATATGACCAAAAGAGCACATTTCTTACAGAGTATGTGAAATAATCTAATAAACACATGTACTGACTGCTATTTCATCAAAATAACATTTGATACAGAAGAAACACCACAAAGTACTTCCTAAAAAACGTCTTTCAACCCCAACAATCATCCTTAAAAATTAAAACACATATATAAAAAAAGGGAGGAACCACAGTTTACAATGTATATGTGATCATTCAAATTAGTCATTAATAGGGGTGTAACGGTTCACAAAATTCATGGTTCGGTTCGATACGACACAGTGGTGTCACGGTTCGTTTCGGTATGTTTGGTACGGGGCTAATTGGTTATGTTGCAATGAAATAGAAACAAAATATTTCTGTTTTATGAAGGCGAGGCCAATGGATATCACACAGGCAGCGTGCAAACTTTGCGCAAGAGTTATGCCGGTGAACATCTTAAATCTAAGTCAGTTTACTATATGCAGAAAGTGGAAGTAAAAATGACAGACCTCAGTATCTGTCGCCGCATTCTCTCTCAGAGACAAATCTACTTCAATATATGCTGATAATGGTATATAGCTAACTGTTTTAATTTATTCCCTTAATATTTCTCTTGTGGCCCGTGCACAGTGGAAAAAAAACCCTTTTAAATAGCAAGTCAGTGCTTGGAATAAAAGCTTTTTATTTAATTGATTTTTGATTTTGCCAAATCCTCTTAATATTGTCACAATAATTGATGTTTTTGACAATATCTCTGGCTATCGCTGATACAAGATCATTGCCTTTCGATGCACCCCAGCAATGGGAGGTTATCTCGGGGCTGTCCGCTACGCCACTGGGCAAGTTGCCTGTTACACCATTTGCAGAGGCGTAGCAATAGCGCAGACAATTGCCTGAGGCCCCGCATTTTAAGGGGGCCCCCGACAGCTGACCATTTGAACAATCGGAAATGTCGTTATTGATATAACATGGAACAATATATCTACATCCCCCTCTCACGTTATGCTGGATGTGCTTGCTTTTTCCTTGTGATGTGTTGGCTGCCATTTTCAAACCAGCACAGCACTGACTCATGCATAATATGCTAATTTAAACATGAAGAGGACTTATCCGTCTGGCAGCCAGAAGCGGAAAAAAGCAAGAGGAGGATGAAAAGAGGAAACATGACAGCGGTAAATAATGGAAATAAGACTGACTTAAGAATAATTATATGACAAACAAATGTTTCCGATGTTTATTCCAGTTTATTTTCGTTTAATTATTTGGAAGATGAATTACTGGTAATAGTCCAATTACTGATAGGGTTACTGGAAACAGGTTAGCTAGGGTTGCACTTAGCAGCAGCATATTATGTAGTGTTTAGTGTTTATAGGCTGCAATAGAATAGGTGGTACCGGGAAAGATGCGCGTCACTGCTTGGCAGGTTTCGGTACCAATGATACAAACTTGTCACCTTTCAGTGAAATTCGCCATTTTGAATTTGAAATTGGTCATTTGTGTGATTTGTGTAGATCCACTGAGTATTTAAAATTGTTTAGGGGAGGTGGGCGGGGGGTCTTTTTACAGTGCCAGACAGTAGTATCAACTCAGTTCTGTACCCGCTCAAAGTCACCCGCTTGCAAAAGCTCCTCTAGCGTTGAGTATTGTAGCCAATCACAGGCATCTCTGTTGAAAGCAGTGGCCAATCAGAGGTGTTTACTTTACGTTAGTCAGAATCCGCTTTGATCTAGTTTTCACTTGTTTTAATCTTCCTATTAAAACAAGACAAAAAGAAAGCATACACGATGTAAATAAGATATTCATTGTGTAGTTGGCTATTAATTATATGAGGAGTTTTCGCTTGAGTAAGCTCAGTCAGTTGCGCCATAAGGGAAGCGCCTTTTGCTCGGTGTCTCTTACATAATACATTCACAGTTTGTAGAACAGTTTAAGAGGATCATCCACGTATACTGTTTCAGGAGTGTAAAAAATTACGCGAGTGAATCCATTTATTTTTAAATGACATGAGACTTTGTGACTTCCTGCACTTGCTATACTTCAAGCAAGACATGAAAAAAAAACTAGGGAGTTAAAATGGCAACTGAGCTAATGAGTGATCCTCTGCTGCCATCTACTGTATATAATGGTAATTTCATGTCATTTTCATCTTAAGTCTGTGTTTTCCACCAGGAGATATTTTCCAGTCTTCTTCATGAATGAGAGATAACATTTAAAGTGAATTTTGGCAGAGTTAAAAAAACAATAATAAACGCTTTAAATTTGTCACCCATGATTAGTTTGCATCCCACTCTTGCTGCCAGTGTGGCGCCCATGATTCAATATAAATACATATTACATTTACTTGACATTTATTTAGCTCTTCTACATTAAATTAGTTGAGTTAACATAATTAGCTGTCAACTAATAAAACTAGTAAAGCTGATAAAAACATACCTCAGGTCAACAATGAACCAAGAGAGGCTGTCAGCACTGGCACTAATTTCAACTGAACGTAACATAATAAGGTCTTTGGACATGGAGAACATAGTGACAACATATGCTGTAGCTAAGGCTCATAAGGACCATTTTTAGGGTGACAATCGGTTACTGTAAATATGAAGATTGTATTTTATCTTCTGCCATAAAGATGAAGATTGATATTTTGTTAAAGAATAAGCATTTTGTTTTAAAAAATAAACAATCAATGTTCTATTATATGTGTTTTAACTACTTTTTGTATGTTGTATAAATATATATCTAGGTAACGATGATACATTAACAAAATAATCTTTCAGAAGGGCCTCATCTATTATTTTTGCCTGAGGCCCCCAACTTCATCTTGGTTCGCCTCTGGTCTTTTGGGCTGTCTTGTTGAGCACAGTGGTACTGAGCACATTATATTTCACACTTTAAGCTCTTTTATTTTCCAAATGTAATAGGTTCGATTAGTCCAACGAATCATTCCGTTTGTAATGCATACCGAACCGAAAGCTTCATACTGAACGGTTCAATACGAATATGTGTATCGTTACACCCCTAGTCATTAATTATCTTTTTTTAGGTAGAAAACATATGACTACACTGCAACATTTTTGGGCCTGTCTCATATTCAACCCCTATAATAGTCATTTTGTAAAATTTGTAACTGGAATCTAAAAGCATTTTTCTTATACACTATTGTAAGGTTTGGGATCTATATGATTTTTTTTTTAAGAAATGTAAATGCAGCTTTGTTGAGCATAGAAAAAAAAAAAAAAAAAAACAACAAGCAAAAAAATATATATATATATCCCAAACTTGTGAATGGTAGTGTATGACACAACTGTAAAAAACTGAAAACAAACCAAAATACATTTTCTTGGCCCCAGAACTAAAATAAAATGAAATCTAGAAAAAAAATATTTTAATTTGAATAAATTTGGCATTAAAACAAAACTTTACAGACTTAACACAGAAACTAAATTGTAAAGACAAATTGAAAAAAAAAGAAGTAAAAGCAAAATTATAACTTCAAAATATAATAACCCTGTGCTGAGGATAAGAATATTCATAAGATATAATTATCTTAAGATTTGAGATGAAAAACACCAGATCTGTGTTAGTCCATGGGATATCATTATAAAATCCAACACTAGGTGGCATGTGTGTTTCATCAAGTGTCTTTCAAATACACCACATAAGAGTTTCTCTTTTGAAATCTATCAGCATCCATTAGATCCTATCACACCGTGAGCTGCTCTTTTCAACTAAAATGCTTGATGGCTTCTATTTAAAACACATGGTATCTCCAAGGAACAACACTGTTGCCATCTGTAGTGTGTTTAGTGCCTAAAGGAGCCAAGCAGAGCGTCACAGATGAATGAGTGTGCGAAAGACAGAGAGAAACAGTCACGCTCACTCAAAAAGCAACACCACGGTGTAAGCAGTACCTGCACTGAGCCCCCCAGCCTCTCGACCGTGAGAAGCGACCCCAGAGTCTCCTTATTGGTCACTGGAGTGGGCTGGGACTCACTTCCTTTGGGCTCGGGTGACTGATCGACAGTAGAAGAGCATTTTGGGGGTGGAAGCATGGAGGGTGGGATAGGGTGAGATGGAAGGAGATTTTGAGGTATGATGGGTAGGGGCCAGGGGGTGAGTGAACACAAACAAATGAAAAATAAAACATTAAAAAGAAGACATTTTGCATGCAGAAGCTTGCTCAATTACTAAGATAAAAGTTATAAGTGAATGACAAACTAATGGAAATTAACGAGTGAAAAAAAATTTAAATAAACATTTTTTTTTTACAAATGAACAACCCAGCAAACATGCAGAATTAAGAAAGGATGCTATTAGAAATCAATATGGGTTTTCACAAATAATTACATGAACACTACCATTATATCTCTTTAAACAATGTTTTTTTTAAGACATGCAAGCACAAGCAGAGGGGCACATACAGATACAAAAATCTTCCACCTGACTTTTAAGCTCATTTTATGCTCATGTACTGTAGCATGAAATGAATGCAGAGATACTCATCGCCACAGGATAAACTGGGATTTTGGAGTTGGGGCTACCTTACATTTTTTTTTTAAAAACAAGCAAAATTGCAACTGTATGTTAGTGAATGCACATCAGGACACATTTGATAGATTTTATTTAAAGATGTCACAGGAATGGAGGTATGAGCCATAATGAAATCAGAATTTCCAGGGTGGCATTCTATGCTGCTCTGAAGAACACCGTCTGTTTGTTAGTAGATGTATATTAGTAACGGGCACATTTTGGCTACAGTTTATTTTGTGATTTCATTGGGACATGGGTGAGCAACAAAGAAATAGTGTATGTGCCAGAGTTATGTAATGACAGCAAGAACACAAACTCCAGACAAGGACTAATTTAAAATGTACACTACCATTCAAAAGTTTTTTTTTTACTGTTTGAAGAAATCTATATTTTTCTTCAGCAAGGATGCATTAAGCTGATTAAAAGTAACAGTAAAGTAATTTATAATGTTACAAAATTTCTATTTCCTAATAAATGCTGTTCTTTTGACCTTTGTTTATCAAAGAATCCAGAAAAAAATGCCTCACAGTTTCCACAAAAATTAACACTTTTTGTCACTGATAAGAAATGTTTCTTGAGCTCCAAATCAGCATATTAGAAAGAATTCTGAGGGATCAAGTGACTGAAGACTGAAGAAATGCCTGCTGAAAATTCAGCTTTGACATTACAAAAATAAATTACATTAAAATAGAAAACAATTTAGAACTCTGATAATATTTAGCAATATTATGTTTTACTGTATTTTAGTTCAAATAAATGCAGTCTTGGTGAGCATAAGAGACTTCTTTCATAAATATTTAAAAAATCTTACTGACAACACACTTTCGAAAGGTAGTGTATCTAGACAAAAGAAAAAAAACGGAGAATCAGTATCGAGGAATTCTTGTCCTGTCCACATTGTCACAATCATCCAGATATCATGACAAAAACAGATCCAGGAACATGATCGCCATACGGTTAAAATCAGAACATGTATGCCCTACAGAAAGTGAAGACAGTGCTGATACCGCCACTGATTTTATTTCAGCAGCAGGGAACTTTGTCTCTAAGCAACTGGCCAGTAAAACAGCTTTGTTTACATCAAGGAAGGCACAACTAACCAGCCTTCCATCCCACTAATTAATCACATGAACGAAGTTCAGAAACTGCATTGCACAACTGTAACATCACGCAAAACCTGAGCAACTCCTCTAACAACTTTTCTTCTGTCATCAATGTATATGGCCAAAAGCATCAGGGCTTATTCTGATTGGTCACATATCCAAAGAGGAAAAGTGGGCAGAACACTCACCTGTAGTGGGTGTACTGTATCTGGCTACATGTTTGAGTGTGTAAGATACACTGCACTGGCACGAATTAGATGTATACCATAACCACCTAGTGTGAAAATGCACCCAACTCACCTGGTTTTTGGTCTGTGGTTGTGCTTTGTCTCTGCTGCTTGGCTGGGGTGTGTCTGTGGGGATGGGGCCTATGGGTGTAGGCTGTAAAAGAAAACAATGATCTCACCGTTGAGCACGTCTCACACACGCATACATGATAACCCAACGTAGCATGACAAAGGCTTTTGACAGTTGAAGTACACAAGAAAGGCATTGAGGAAGTGTCTGTAGAGGAAACAAACACTCACTAGAGGCTTGCCGACCCAGTCGTACTCGTAATCAAAGATGTAGCCGTTCCTGTCGAAGAGGTCTGTGAAGAGCTTCCTCAGGTAGTCATAATCTGGTTTCTCAAAGAAGTCCAGTCTTCTCACATATCTCAGATAGGTCGCCATTTCTTCTGCAGTGTGTAAAAATAGGAATGGCGTTAATTCAGGGAAACGCTTCACACGCTACTGTGCTTGACTTGGCCGAATCGATGGCACTAACCTGGAAAACTTTCACATAGCACTTCGATCGGCGTAGCTCGCTTGGTGTCGCCAATTTTCTGGTAACGTTCTTTCAGTGTGTCCGCCTGTATGGAAAACACACACCTTTATGGATTTCCCACCCACAAACTCCTCATGAAAGACTAAAACTGGCTGAAATGTAATTAAGCATATGCAACACAAATCCAGGGCAAGATTTTGCCTCTGGCTAGTTTAATTGAATAGGCAATGACTCACACAACAATAGAAGATGGTTTTACTATTTTTTAACATTTACTTTTTCATTCTCACCCTACTGTCATGTGTCTTCCATGTAATCTCTTTATGTGATGAATTAACAATGGTGTGAGAGACAGCACTGCAGCAAGTAAGCGCTGAGCTTCTAACACCTGTGTGCATTCAGAATCAACGGCAACCATTACGGCCATGTGACTGATTGGGACATGGCTGAGAAACTGAAGCACAACGTGAGCAGCTGATATTGGCACTTGTTGCCATGTCATCACACTTCTCAGTTACACTACTGTTCAAAAATTTGGGGTCAGTAAAACTTTTTTGAAAGAAATTAGTTTTATTCAGCAAGCTACATTAAATTGACCAAAAGTGCTGGTAAAGACATTTATAATGTTAAGAAAATTCAAATAAATCCTGTTCTTTCATTAAAAAAAAAAAAAAATATATATATATATATATAAAATAAAAAATAAATAAATCAGCAAAACAACCGGAAATTTTATTGTAATAATTTCATATTTACTGTATATTGCCTTTACTCTATTTTTCATCAAATAAATCCATCCTTGGTGAACAAAAGTGACTTGTTTCAAAAACATAAAAAAAAAAAACTACCAACCCTAAAATTTTCAGCAGTATTGTATATGTGCATAGGAAAAAAAAAAAAAACCTTTATTAATACCACAAAAAAAGGTCACAAAGATCAAAAAACACTCCTACATGAGATGAAGAAATGAAAATGAAAAAAACATTTCAAGAATGGGTGGTAGAAAAGTGCAAACCTTCAAGCCCTGCCAGGGCAAACTGCCTCTCAGGAAGTACATGAACATATGGCCCAGTGCTTCTAGGTCGTCCCTTCTGCTTTGTTCTGAGGAGGAAGAAAAATAACTGTTACATGTCATACTGACTGATGCAAAAAGTACATTTTTGCTGTGAAATGAGATGGATACATTTAAAACTGCATGATTAAGTGGGTTACATAAATGTGAGTCACTCAGGAAAATGAAAGTATGTAATTTAAGGTGAGTTGCTGATTTTATTATTTTTCCTCTTCACCCAATAAATCAGGTTAAAAAAATAAATCCAGAAAATTAACATTTTGGAAATACAAGGCTGGTTTTCATAGGAAAATGAAAGGAGTGCACACCTTTTCCCAAATGTGTGTTGATACTCATATATCGGGCAGTGCCAGTCAGGCTCTTATGCTCTCGGTATGGGATGTGTTTTTTGGTCTCGGGGTCTATGTATTCTTTGGCAAGCCCGAAGTCAATGATATGAATGGTGTGCTGCCTCTTGGACCCCGGCCGCCCCACCAAAAAATTCTCTGGCTTGACATCTCGATATATCAAGCTCCGCGTGTGAACGTACTCCATACGTGTTATCTGAAAAAAAACAAGGAAGATGCTGTTAAGGACATTCTGGACCAAAAAAAAAAAAAAAAAAAAAAAAACTATCCCACAAAAACATGCCAGAGCTGAACTATTCCTAGAAATCATTTAGGAAACAGCCAAAAGAAATCCTAAATGTGTAGTCAGACAAACCAAAATTGCTGAGAAAAAAAAAGCTAACAGGCTCTCTGACCAGATGCTTACCAGTTGAATAGCTATCATTAGGACGGTCTTGAGAGAGAAAGTGCGGTCACAGAGGTCAAACAGGTCCTCCAAACTGGGCCCAAGCAGTTCCAGAACCATAGCATTGTACTTCCCGCAAGGCCCGAAGTAGAAGACCTGAGGAACTCCCTCTGCAAAGACAAAACAATCATTTAACAACCCAGTAAAATACAAATGTAGAATCTCGAATATCAAACTTTTATGTTTTTGTCCTTTAGAGAAACAGTTTTGTATTATTATTTTCTTAACACCACCAAATGTTTAGCATCCTGTTCACAGCCTGTACGGGCCACCATTGCCAACAGGACCCATGATGACAACACCTTGAACAAAACATTACCAATAAGCCCTTGGAGAGAGGGCACATCATGCAATTCATTAAAACAGTCACTATCTCACACTCACAGAGTTTACAGAGGCTTGTAAAACAGCTGATCTATCCCATATACATGGCACGTTCTCTCTCACATTAACTACTCAGTGCACAGACTATGGGCATGAACCTGAAAGGTTAATGAAGGCAGGGCTGATGACTTGAACATCATTCAACAGAACTGTTTTGCTTCCATTAAATCTAATTGGCATGTCCCCTTAGATTTTGATGCAAACATGACAACTAAAAAGAGCTATTTATTTCTTTAGCTTAGGTTTAAATAAGCAATGACAAGCAGATATATTTAAATAAAATCTAAATATAAAAATGAATATCCGTGACAGTAGAAATGGGGGAAAAAATTCAAATGTGTGAATATGTATAATTTATAATAATAAAATAAATAAAATAGTATATACCAATATGTTATTATTATAGTTTTAAGTTATACATTTTACATATATTTATCAATGCATTTTATATATTTATTTTTAAGAATATTGTACTAAAAATTTCTGCTTATATCACCCACCCCTAGCACCGTGGTACATGTTAAAGTTTCAGACAAAAGCAGATAGTCTGGTGCAAATAACAGGTGTTGAGCATAATTACTTTTTTAATGCTGTCTTTGAAAAATCAAGCATTGTTGTGACTCCACAAAACAAGACCTCAAGGACAAGTTCTTTCAAATTCAATTTCTAGGTCGCCTGTTCCAAATCCCGCATGTGTGCATTCTTCGGTCCAATGGTCAGATGCAGAGGCACATGAGACATACTGAGACAGCGAGCCTAGGAAAACCTAGCTACAGGGAGGATTATAGAAGGATTTACCTGATCTGGTAAACGTCATTTGCACACACCTGCCTCCACTTTAACCAACCGGATCCGTTTGGAAACCACATCGAGGATGAATGTGCCCACGGCAAGAGTGCAGCCAGGAAGCTGACTCATCAAAGCACCAGATCCGAGGTTTAAACCCAATGCCAACTCGACAATCAGGAGGAGGAAAATTACAACCATGCGAAGCTGGATCACTTCCTTGAATTGCAAACATGGCCATGACAAGTTTCAAATCATACCGAAAAAAATTTAATATTTTAATAATTATTATATTTGCAGAAATCAGGGCTATGAGAGGAAGCACAGTCCAATTTGTCCATGCAGTACACAAAAAAGCTGCACAACACAGAGGCAAGTGATGAGCAGTAACTACAGAGGCCACAAAAAGTATTTGGACATGCAAGTCACAGCTCTCAATTAGGAATGAACCGATACTAACATTACAGGGCTCCAGACTGTGACCAACCATTTTTTTTTGCCGGTGCGACTAACATTATGAGTGGTTGCACTTGCGCGACCACCGCACTGTCCAACTCAAAAGCACTGCCATTTCTGTTGTATCTGAGAAACATCAAACGGCAAAGAATGAAAGCGAAACTAAACCACACTATGTTTGAGCTGTGCAGCGTGGACCGTTTATCAGCTCGCACCGCGACGCAAACAAACTTGTCCGAGCTTAGAACAGCTTTACTCTGGAGCCAAAGTTGATTTGCTAAAATGTGCTAATGATAAATGAAAAGCATTATGATAATGAAAACCATTCTGAGCTGAGGTGCAATACTGCAATTACATGACACAGCTGAACACAAAAGCATAGTTGCAAGTTCTTCAGTGCTCTTCTTCATGAGCATTTGAGTGTGCAGTTAAAAACTAGATTAGAGCGGCATCTGCTGTTAAAAGCTAAGCTCAGAACTGATTCTAGAGAGAATTGCGATGCATTCGGAATCAATTCATGAATCGCGATGCATTCATTTATAGCCACAGCCCTAAAATGATAACAATATGAAATATTGATAAAATACAGCGATAGCAAAAGTAATCTAAAAAATATTAAATATTATTAAATATTCATTATTAGCTGATTAATATCAATGTCAATCTATATTGATAAAAATAATAAAACATAAATGCATACATGCATAAATAAATATATAAACATACAAACAAATCAATCAGTCAATCAGTAGACTAATGCTGTTAGTCATCAGCATATCAGTTTTAGCAGATGTATGAAATTAGTTCATACATTTTTAAAAGTGGATTAAGTGTCCAATCATCTATGTAGGCAGTCTCTGATTTTATGGATTTTTTCTGTGGCACACCATTGCACTTTAAACAGCCTCTGTGCAGCGACACCATTTCAACAAGGAGATTTTCTGCCATATCAAAACCCCACTCACTTACATCACTAACAGAGCTTGAGAGAAAACAACACAACTCATTGTTCATCAAACACATGTCCTCTCAGAGCAGATGCACTGGAATGTCAAAGTTTAGCACACATGCCCAAGTGAAGGCTCGCATATTAAAGATTCAGCATGCAGCCGGAGAACAAGGCCCTGATTCCATTAGTGGGACAGTGGAGAAGAATCAGGGGCTGAAACGTGATCGTTCCGGATAGCGCAGGTCCCAGTGTGATTCAGGAGATGAGAGGACTTGCGTTATCCGCCCTGCTGCATAAAACATCCACAGCCTGCACTGCAGAGAGTTCCATGACCCTTTTCCCCGAGATGTCAGAGATTAAACACAACGACTGAAAAGCCACTAACCAAATCACAGTCACAACTCAGCTTAAAAACTCAAGAGCTTTAAACAGCAGTACAATAACAATTAAACCTTTAAACAAAAGCTATTTAAAACAAGACACACAAGCAAGCCAGCAAATTCCCCTTCACTGCACTTCACATGTCTCAGGCTTTAAATAATTGACAGAGGCATAAAAATGTATGACATTTAAGGTACAAAACTGTTGATGGGCAAAGCAAAAATCCTATTTATGATAACTGCAGCACTGTGGAATCATGGAGCACAGGTAAAAAGAGGGTGTGGCAATACGCCCCCAAGAAGTATCCTAACATGACCTGTACTCATTTTCCAGTACGGCACATAATTAACACTCTTCTTTAGCTGCAGGTTTAAGTGAGCAGAGGTTCTCTGGTGGCCTAAGACGAATCTCACAATGCCAGATCCTCTCAAAGGATTCTCTGCTGGAAAAGCTGGAGAGTCTGGTTTAGTTGTCGCTCTCAGGCTTCATAAAACCTTTAGATCCAGATTTTACAACTGTGAACCACTGGATCCCACTGGCTTGCTTTGGAAAATTAGGTTCACTTTAAAGTGATGGTTATGCATTACCAGAAAGTCTGGTTGTTTAAGATCAAGTGTCACACTTAAATTCATAGGTTGAATGTAGCAACAATTTGAAAATACAATTTCCAACAAATCTCCATTAGTTTTTATTTCATTAAAAAGTATCTCAATATTTGTGTAAATGTCTAAAGATAATAAAATCAAATACATGTACTTGGGAACTAAAATTACATAAGATTAGAAGTAGTGATGGGCAATATCTTATCGTTTGCGATATACTGGTAGAAATTCTCCCCGTGATAAGATTTAGTCTTCCTGCAATAATAATGATAATGCCTAGTTGATGACGTTTTTCTTTGTGCAACCCATTTGCAACTCATGTTCAAAGCAAAGACAAGTACAGCGAAAGGTGGACATGCAGCTGAGGATCACTGAACGAGGAATTACCTCTACAATCTGGAACTGGTTTGGTCAGGGCTGTATAGTGTGACATATATGTCACACGTGCTACAAAAAAATTGGTTCGTGGGATGAATACATCTTCCATGGTAGCAAATATGCAATAGAGTTTTGCAATGTGTATGAGTCTGTTTACAAATTTGTTGTCCAACAAAGAGAACATTTAATGACTTTTTACTCCAAATTCACTACATAACATCAGTCGAGTGCTTGAAATAACTTGAGGCATAAATCATACTATTTTATAGTATTCCATATGGTGATCAATTAGCATTTATAAATATACTTTATTCTTATAAAAATATCAGAGATGGCTTGAAGAACTAGGGCAATTCTGAATCGATTTTCATATTAATTTCTAAAGATCGATCCATAACTCAGAGGATCGATTTAATAATAGGCCTACATTTTCCCCGTGAATTTTAATTTGCCGCGTCATTGAATTCACGCATGCGCGCGAGGTGGAAGGACATTAAAACAACGAACATGGCAGCTTTGAAAACTATTGATTTTTCTGAACATTTCTGCCATATGTACATGAACTGACAGTCACCACTGATAAGCTACTACTAAATATTGTAGAAACTTAATTTTCTGTAAAGTTGCTTTGTAATGATTTGTATCGTAAAAAGCGCTATACAAATAAACTTGAATTGAATTGAATTGAATTTGAAAACTCCAGAAACGCTAAAAGCTGCGATCTGGCACCATTTCGGGTTCAGAAGCAATAAAGAGAACGAGCTTGACAAAAGCAAAGCAATTTGCAAAGCCTGCCAAATGGAGGTGAAGTATTGTGGAAATACTACTAATCTCAGGAACCACATGATGCGACATCATCAAGACATCATATGCAAGCCCGCCACCGGACCGCAACAGATGACACTGAAACAAACTCTACAACTGCCAACTAATTCTGCACGCTCTGTCAAAATAACTGAGGTGATTGCGGGCTTCATTTGCAAAGATATGCGCCCGTATTCTGTTGTTGAGAATGTGGGATTCAGGCGGCTAATGAAGGTAATGGAACCAAATTATGTCATTGTGTCTCGCAAACGTCTGTCTGAAGAAGTGATCCCCAACATGTACCAGACAGTAAAAGATGGTGTAATGTGTAAGCTTAAGACCGCAGAGAGGGTGGGCATTACGAGTGTCACCTGGACATCCGTAGCTACGGAATCTTACATGAGTGTGACAGCACACTACATAGACGAGCTCTGGAACCTCGTGTCTTACGTGCTGCAGACAACCGAAGTTCAAACGGACCATCGCTCTGTCAGTCTAGCTGAAATATTAACCAAAGCTATGGAGGAGTGGGGGCTGCTGAGTAAAGACCCAGCCATAGTCACTGACAACGCGGCGAATATGATCCGTACGGTTGAGATTACGGGGCTAACCCACGTCGGCTGCTTCGCGCACATAATCAACCTGGCCTCGCAAGCCGGTCTCAAACTGCCGAATGGAAAAAAAATGCTTTCTTCAAAAACACTTATCTAAATTTCGAAGATCGGATCGGATCAGATCGGATCGAATCGAATAATGATAATCGATTCAAGATCTTGAGAATCGGAATCGAATCGATTCTTGAAATTTGAATCGAAACCCAGCCCTATGAAGAACACAGATAAACCATATACTGGCTCAATCGTATGTTCATCTTCTCTATCTGCATTTTTTTTGCTTCATGTCCATGTGATTTCCTAGAATGCCATAAGTATTATTACTTCTGTGAGTCTCACTTGTCGAGTTTCTGCTCTAAGGTGCCCTCTGTTGACGAGTATGAATTGCACATAACACCCTATTTTGGGTACAAATAAAAAAATGCTTCTCTCTAAAGAATTTGAAGTAAACATATGCAAATTCATACTTGTAGAGTATGGTGTAGAGAAGTGTACAGCAGGTTTTTTTTGTTTGTTTGTTTTACTCTCAGTGGATGCATAAGATTTCCAGACAAAAAAAAATAAAAAAAATAACTATCATAGATTTTTATCATCATAATTTAATATTTTTTAATAAAACCATAGACCTTTCTAATGTTTTAAAGTTATAGTCCCCCTGCATGTTAACAGGTCACTCTGTAGTTGTTTTGTAAAATATAATGAAAATAATAACTATTATTATTATTAATATTATTATTGTTATTATTATTATAAACACATCCAATTTGTTCCACCATCTCAAACACAAATCCAAGTATGAAGAAAGTCAAAAAGTTATGCGAGTATGAAGATGTGTGAAAAAACTATGTGAAGAGCCTGTCTGATGATGGGTAAGTTTTACTTTTAAACCAATGTTTGTGTTTCTTTTATTATTTTTTTAATATGCAAGTTAAAACATAACAATATTTAGATGTGCCAAATACAAAATGACCAGGACAAACAACATACAAACACAATGTTTGTGTTTCTGAGGCGATCAAGACAGCTTGCAGCTATCACTAGTTGCCAAAATAAGTGGTAAATGGTACTATATTTATATAGTCATTGATATTGTTATCGCAACAAACAATACAATGATATAGTTTAAAGTCCATATTGCCCATCCCTAATTAGAAGTCTTGTTTCCTAAGAAATTGACCAAAGTGAAGTGAGTTTATGATTAAATCAAGAACAAATATCTGCCTGTGTGGTAAGAAAAATCAACCTTATTCAAAAGGAAAACAAGTTTTCATGCCCAATTGATCTTCATTTTGAAACTCATGTATCTTAACTTAAGGATGTTTAGACATTTGAATTGGAAAAAATGCTGACAAAAATACTGAAGATATGAAGATATTCATTCTTTTTAGTGCATGCAATATTTAATGCTTTTATTTTATGAATTCAAGATTTTCTGCTCCGATTTAAGAACTTTTAAGGCCTTAATGTGTGGAAGCGCGAATTAAGACTTTTTTTAAGACCCGCAGAAACCCTGTAAATAGTCAAACAATAAAAGATTAATGATTATTCTTTCTTTAGCCTTGTGAAAGACCTGGATCAAAACAGCAGCAGCAACCTAAACACGAAAGCCATCCATGTTTATTTTCTCTTCACGCACTACTGAACTTATGGCTTTCTTCTAGAGAGGAATCAGTCACGTGCTGGACATTCGATAATGGCAACCCAGCCGCGAGGAGTCGTGTAGTTATAAATATAGCGGGCCTGCCCTGCACGCCTGCACTTTCACTGGCTATTAATGTTGCAGGGGTGGCAGCAGAGGCTCTGGTGAGCTGGCAGAGGATCAGATCCCAGCTCTGAAGACAGCCGTTCAGTGAATGAGATCATTTCATTGCAGGGTGGCTATGAGTCGATGTGAATTAGAGCTGCATTTCGCGCCAATCAACCTTCTGGTTCAGTGATCAAATGGATGGACGCATCAAGGATTTGTACAAGCTGCTCATCCTTTTCATTGTAGGGCTTAAAAGGATCAAAGTTCATTTTCTGGCTCTGCAACATGTGTGGTAATTACGATCAAAATGGCCGGGTGTAGCTCTCCAAATACACAGCTCATGATTTAATTTATTATAACCTCATTCATAAAGCAATGAATAAGAACTTGAACACGTCCTTCTCATAGCGGACTTCCCCTCACTTTATACCCCCTTTATCTCAATCCCATCTTAGACCCTCCTTCTTGTCACTGTCACTTGCTGCTGATGTTTGAAGCAGCCACATCAAAAGGTTGGAAATCACCGCCCCCACAATTCTCAGCACACATCTGAAGGATGATCAGTCTCATACAGGATGAGTAGGTGGCGGCTTTTCATAAACTATATAACATCAAATTCTAGAAAGGCTGTGAGGCTTACCTGAATTTCCCAGCTGTTTATAAAATCTATACTCCAAATGGAGTTGAGGCGCTCTGGATTTGATTGGCTCCTGAAAGAGAAGAAACAGAAAAGGCTAGACATTAGAGGATTACAGGAAATAGTTAAAGAATCTCTCAAATATAACACAAACGTGACAATAATCCCTGGCTTCAGCCTAGTACAAACTAAAGCTAATTTCAGCATCACATATTTCTCATAACTACACATATCCACTATTTTTTTTAACATTTTCCAACAAGGCACATTTTTACTGTGATGTACACTACTTGGAGTTGGTAAGATTTATGGTAAGAAGTCTCTATGCTCACCAAGGCTGCATTTATTTGATCAACAATATAAAAACAGTGATATTTGAATTTTTTTATAATTTAAATTAACTGTTTTTTATTTTAATATAATTTTAAGTGTGATTTATTCCAGTGATAAAGCTGAATTTTCAGCATCATTACTCCGGTCTTCAATGTTACATGAAACTGAAGCTCATTCACATCATGATCATTCACTCTAATATGCTGATTTAGTGCTCAAGAAACAGTTCTTATAGTTATCAATGTTAAAAAAAAGTTGTTGTTTTTTCAGAATTCTCTGATGAATATAAAGCACTGATTTCAAAAGAACATTTATTTGAAGATATCAGCGGTCAAATTTATGGTCAAATCTGATTTGATCATTTCAAACTCACTGAAACAGTTGCAGTGCTTAACAGCTGAATGGGAAGAATATCAATACATAACTTATTTCGGTCTGTAAAGATTGATTGTATGATGCAGTCGAAGTCAGGATAGAAGTGATAATATTTAGTTGCACTGTGCATGTGAACAATCAGATAAATGAATACACATAATTAAAAGGAGATAATAGATAGACAAACAGGATATATAAAAAGTAAGTCTAAACAACAAAGAAAATTTAACAGAAACGTCAAGTAAGTTTACATAATTTAAGACAAATCATTAAAATCTGTAAGAATACAGATAGCACAAGTACTCTTTTAAAAACTGGGATGTGGGATGGCAAAAGAGAAGTAAATGCCAAAAACACGACTGACTGTATCAGTTCTCATCGCCAAACTAGCAGCAAGTGCTCTGTCACCCGTTATAAATGTCAAGAGAGATTGCCTGGAAAAAACTTTCCAGTGTTTAATGGCCTGTAACAGAGAACACAGTGAGCGAGTCCTCAATCAGGTGTCATGTTACAGAGACATCAGAGTTCAGCAGCCAGGCCTCTCAATCTCCCAGAGCCTGCAAACAGCCAGCGCTCAGGGTTTAGCAGCATCCCTCCACCTGATCGCAGATGTGCACAAACATGACCATAATTGTGTAACGGTGGCCCTGTGATTAAAGCCTTTGGGCTGGCAATGGAAAAATCATAAGTTCAATCTTAGGAACATTATTGGGTGACCCTTGAATCCAATAACACAAATATCTTTGATTAAAGCACTTAACCACAGGTAGCTCTAGGTGGTTAGTACACTGTGAGTTACATTGGATGAAAAACATCTGCAAAAAACAACACTGATATGTGATATTATATCAGAAAAGTTTTATATCATCATATAGAATTAATAATCTATAATTGTATAGATACATAAATATTTCTAAAACAACTGGAACAGAAATTTATTATTGCCAAGAAAAAAAAGCCACATTTAGGGAAGTCTGTGATTACCTGAAATAAAAATAACATTAAAATTGACATTAATCATTTTCATTTAGTGTACCTTGACATACTATAAAAACTAATACTGAATACTATAAAAATATTACAGAGAGACATTTAAAACAAAAACTTAAATTACTAAAACTCAGAATTCAAATGAAAAATATAAAAAAAAAACTGATTTAAAATATAACCAACAATTATATTAGTTTCTCACTGTTACTAAAATAACACTGCTTCAGTGTAACATGGTCCTTCAGGAATCTTTCTAATATACTGATTTTGTGCTCAAGAATAACTTTAAAACATAAGTTTTTAAAAGAATTTGAAAACTGCTTTTTTCAGGATTCTCTGATGAACAGAAAGTTCAAAAGAACAGCATTTACTAGAAGAAAATCTTTTGTAACATTTTAAATGTCTTTACTATCACTTTGATAAATTTAATGCATCCTTGCTTAATAGAGGTTTTCATTTTAAAAAAGGTTTACAGGTCTACTGTGGCACTGAAAGGTAAAATCAGTAGAATAATGGCTGGGTTAGATAAAACACAAGAGACTAAGAGGACTCTATGTTCTGGATTCCAATAGTTCAATCCAGCTCATGTTACTTGCTCAGAAAACGGGCAAACAGTGGTGCAGAGCTGCATCTGTTGAGCAGTGATGTAACAGTGGTCAGGCACACATACGACTCTTTCCAGGAAGAACAGTGAAGGGATCAGACAGATTAAGCACACCAGAATGTCCATCCAAATCTCTCAGCTTAAAAGGGAAGTGGGGGGAAAGTTTATTGATATATGATATAAGCCTCTGGTAAACATCTAAACAAGCTTGAAATTAAACATTAAGAATCTTAAATAAACAAATAAATCACTGAGAGATACAGTTACACTCTTTAAAATCAACAATGTGTCCTGCATTCAAATCTCCGGGAATCACTTCGCAGTGTCAGTAACTTTGCATTTCCTGCAGTTTTCCATTTAATGAGATGGAAATGATCTGATACAGTTAGTGGATTCCATGCAAACTTTTAAAACACAGTTTTTGTTCATGCAAATGAGCATCATCATGAATCACTGTTATAAACAGGATGCCCAAGGCACTGGCACAGGTTGCTATTGTGAGCACTTTGCCCAGTGCAAATATGAGAAATCAGTGCCCTGTCCTAATACCCATGGACAGCTCCACTCAAATAATTATTCAACCATAGACATGCCCAAACAGCATTACATTAGTATCATAAGATCTCGGAGTGCATAAGCATATTAGCAAGCTGCTTTATTCAAATCTAAACACTAAAAATGAAGGTTAAATAATGGTAGAAAACATAAGTGTCTATGTGTCGATTCAACCAGTAAATACATTTGCAATCCATTTTACTACTGTAATATGATATATTTGCAAGAGAGACAGGATATTCAACAGAAAAAAAAAGTTTTTTATCAGGAATTGGATCAAGAAAATTGGTCGCTACTACATGAAAAGGGAGATGGGAGTGGTTGAAAAATAAGAGGGCTAGATGACATTAGCAGAAAAGGGAGAGTTGATTAATTATTCATTAAACACTCATAATAAGACCAGGTACATGTATTCAAATAAACAAGGTGACATTTATTTTCATGTTTACTGCTGTATTAGACTATTATATAATATACAACCCATCCGAGATCAAGTCAACTAGTCCAAAATCAGTTCTTCTTTGACTTTCCAACTGACTGAGCTTTGAGTATGAATGTACAGTCTCCCCAAATGACACAACTGTAGGCAAGCGAGAGGGGACAACCACGAAAAGCATTTCTACAAACTGAAGCTTTAATATCATTAAAAAGCTTGAGAGATGGTACTAAGCAAATCCACTGCGCAGAAGTAATTCAGGAGTCCATGATCTCATTTTAATGTGACGCACTGTGCCTTTACACCCATGCCATTATGAAACATATAATCCAAAAAACGACTGTAAGAAGCTGAAAGGAGTTAATCCTTGTCAGTCAGTTGTAATCAATGATATCATCTGCTGCATTAGAGGACTTTAGTGCATCTTAACCTGGAGGATAAAGTATCACTGGCTACAGGCATTACTTAATTACAAAAACACATTCAGTGTGAATGGTTTTATGATGAGCTAAGCAATGTACATAATCTTTTACCTATGTAATTAGTCAATAATACGCAATAGATCATGAAATGGTTGTTTTTTGAAAGTTAGCATATTTACAGGATGCCATGTTGAATATATTTTTAACTTCAAAGATTAAACAGGTCAACATTGGACAGAAGAGTGATTTCACAGCAGTTAGCTATCTATTGCTCTGAAATACCCTACAATTTGAGAGACTGTCCACATAACAACCTTCAAGACTGAGATTATATGTAATCTGTGCCCTGGAAACCAGCCTCAGTGTTTACATGTGTTGACATTTTAAGGGAGCTAATCATCTGGAATAAATTGGTAACTCTGAAATGATATAGAACTAACTAGATACATAAGTGGTCTCAAAAAGTAAAGAATTCTTGCAAAAGACGCTTATGCAGGAGGTGCATAAACAACATTCACTAAAATGTGCCAGCGAACTAAATTAACTAGAACGTCTGGGCCCCAAGGACCATCTGGAATGCCAAATGTGTATGTTTTGATGAGGTGTTAGAAAAGCCAGGTGGGGATCCATCATTATTGCTGACATGGGCTGAAGAGGGCAGGTTGCACAGCCAGCAGCCCACAGAATGAGAATGCTATGGGATCAGTAAGATTTTTAAAGAAGTCTCTTCTGTTCATCATGGCTGCGTTTATTTAAATAAAAATACAGAAAAAAAAAACGTAATATTGTAAAATATTATTACCATTTAAAATCTGGTTTTCTATTTTAATACACTTTAAAATATAATTAATTTCTATGATGCAAAGCTGAATTTTCATCAGCCATTACTCCAGTCTTCAGTGTCACAAGATCCTTCAGAAATCATTCTAAAATGCTGATTTATCGTCAGTGTTGAAAACAGTTGTGCTGCTTAATATTTTTTTGGAACCTGTGATACTTTTTCAGGATTATTTGATGAATCAAGTTAAAAAGAACAGTGTTTATTTAAAATAAATAAATAAAATTATTTATATCTAGTCAATATTGTGACCTCACAATGTACTTTCTCTAGTAATTTAAGTTGCAAATTATTTTTTTAGAAATTAAAGCAATTAGCAATTAGAAGACAATATTAAACATTTTAGTTCCATAAATATTTTTTTTTTTAGCAAAACTGATGAAAAAAAAAAGAATATCCATATGTATTCGATTGGATCATGATGATACTTTTTATTAATAAAACCATGCAAGCTCAGTTACATCAGCAGAAAGATTATAAAAACGTTTTTCTTGAGACTAACATGCACTGATCATCTTCGCACAATTACACAGACATTAGGTAAGCAAACAGGTAAAACTCATGTAAAATAAAGACATTTTGTACAAATACCCAAATGAATTGTTTCTATCACCAATACGTGAAGCCAAAATAAGCTCATGATATTACAGTCACAACCAGGGCCTTCAGTCTGAAGTAATTATGGGCAAAGGTGTCGAGGAGTCTGGATAAGACAGAAACAGCTGGTCTGTGTCCCGCTCCTTTAACCCCTCGATTTCAGATCAGATTTCAGAATCCCAGATGGAGGGAGAACAGCTGCAGAAGTCTAACAGCACAGCTTCATACACAGACTGGTACCAGTGTCACTAGTGTGAGCAGCCCGAGGGAGATGAGAAAAGATTCCAGAGCAGGCCGTCATTCGCAATGCAGTTCAGGAGCAGATGTGACAGGCCTAATCTACTCTGTTTAAATCAATCTTCTGCTTACTGACAGGACATTATAGACAACTCATTGCATATTCTTCAGGATGCATCCACGATCAACATCTTAATCTGTTCTCCAAAGACACACATACTTTAAAACACATTTATTCCCTATATTCTTTATAAATAACAAGAGGGATGCAGGGACAGTCAATAGACTCAGAGGTAGAATGGACTCCAACCCATACAAATTTTGTCCTGGGCTTGTGAACTTAAGCAACTGCCCTGTCATGACATACAATTACTCACACTGTGATATTATATTTTGATCATATCCCCAGAGGGACGAATATCTCATTTAGTTGTGAATATCACTCTCTCAGAGAAGCCTTGCTTCTGTCAATCACTGCAAGAGAGATAGTGCTTCATTATTAATCAAATGTTAATGGACACCATGACAAAACCAATCTTCTTGCCTAGAGATTGTGCCAATTTATCCGTTCCACCTGCTAACATGTCCATTTCTCACATTCCCAAGCTCTCAGTCTCAAACTATAAATGGATGAATGAGAGAGCAGAATGAAAGACTTTATGGGTGGAGCTCAGGACTCCAATTGCAGAAGAAAAAGTGAAATCCCAGAATCTCACACACAGTGAGATGTGTGGACACATGTACGATCAAACAAGCCAGAGCTCTTGTATTACTACAAAGTAGCTGTTTGGAAGCTGTCATACATGTATTACACAACTGGGATCCCCAGCACAAGTGTGTGTGAGAAAGAGAGAGAGAAACTACGTAGTGTTTCCACTCCTCCGCTCTGTTCTGGGTCCCTGGTGAGCCTCTCAGTATAGACTAACTGGAGCACTGTGTCGACAAGAACCAGGGAACAAAGAGAACCTTTCATCAGCTTTATTCTCTCTCCAACAACTTTTGTTTCTCCAATTCTCCTCCTTTCTTTTTTTTCCTGCTGTTCTAGGGATTTCGTCAGAGGGCAGAGCCTGACTGTGGCTCTTTTCTTTCTCATATTTAGGAAACCGTGACAGAGAAGTTCACCTTTGCTCCAGGTGCAGCTGTCACACAAAAACTTACAAACTATACAATAGGGCTGTGCAATTAATCGCATTCGATTGTCGTGCGCACAGCCCTACTATACAAGCTAAAAAGAAACAAGGAACTTTTCAGCACTTAGCAATTTTCAAAACATGTGATAAATGTTGGTTATGGTAAACTGGAACTGGGTTGGTACACTGGTGCTCACGTTTGGTGAGCTGTATGTGAGCGGAATGTGGTATAAACATGAACATGCCCAAGACTACAAACTCAGCAAAGGGGCTTTAAGCTAATCATGGACTAGCAGCTGCAAAAATCAACTTTAAGACATTAACATTAATCAGCATTAATTTTCAACCTGTATCAAATCTGTGTTAAGATCAAACAACAAGATTGTTTAACTGATAGCACAAACTTGTGGTAGACTCATTTAATAAGCAGAAGGCAGCTGTTGAGGGCTGCGGGTGTTTTGAGGTTTTAGCGCTCAGTGAAAAACAGACATGCAAGAGTTTGCTTTAGTAAACATCTATGAATATCAAAACTAAGGCTTTTTTATAAATAAATTAATAAATAATAACATTTCTTTGTCTTTGCATCATATACACAACTGTTCATAAGTTTGGGGGCAGTAAGGTTGTTTTTTTTTTTTTAAGAAATAAATACTTTTACATGACTACATAAAATTTATTTAATATAAAATATGCTTTGATCTTTCTATTCATCAAAAAATCCTGAAAAAAAGGATCACAGTTTCCACAAAAATATTGAACAGCACAACTGTTTCCAACATTGATAACAATAAGATGTAGCCTAGCATATTAGAATGATTTCTAAAGGATCATGTGACACTGCAGACTTGAGCAATGACTGCTGCAAATTAAAATTTACCATCACAGGAATAAATGACATTTTGAAATGTATTAAAACAGAAAATAGTTATTATAAAAATAATACCATTTCATAATATATTACTGTTTTTACTGTAGATTTGATCAAATAAATGCAGTCTTGTTGAGCATAATATACTTTTTAAAGTATTTTTAAAAAAATCCAAACTTTTGAACAATAGTGTATATTTTTAGTAAAACATACACCAAGTAAATATTTCCGTATTTATTTATATTAACATATTTATAGGTATATTGATACATTTAAATAAGTAAAAATCTAGTTAAAAATAAAGTAAAATAACTTGGTCACTATTTTATTAAACTATTATATATTCATTCTTTTAAAAGAACAATATTTTTGTTTAGTTCAGTGTGTTCATTTAGTGAAAACAGTATTTTTAACAAAAATTGTACCATTTTAGTTATTAAATTCAACAATTTATACAAACAAAAAATCATGTATTTTAGAGTCAAGACATACATAAACTGTTATGAGTATTGTTGAAAGGCTAATAAATATTAAGCTTTTCTTATTAGCTACATAGCCCAGCATTGTTACAGATAGAAAAAGTGGATAGAAACGCAGTGGCATGGGTGCATCATAATTCTAAATAATTTTAGCACTAAAATTACAGTGCTTGACTTCATATCGAGCGATTAAAAAGCACTTTGATAGGCAACAATGCAAAGATAATGAAGCCTTTGACGTTACTAATGCAAAGATAATCACATCCTTCACTGGAGGATCCGGGGAGGAGGGCGACTAAGTGTGCACATGCTATCTATGACAATCCCTTTCTCATGGTGCCAAGTTACTCGACGGTCATTTCCCAGAACACAGGACCTCCCATCAACAGCTTAAAATGTACCCTATAAAACTCCCATCAAATAATAAAACACAACATGGACTTTAAATAGCCCTAGACTTTAAGCTTCTGTTTGGGTGTAGCACAAATTGAACATGCTTCAGACTTCCCTTGTGCTGTTTATGAGCCAAGTACAGATCCGTGAATAAATATCGGAAGAAATCCAGTTATCTATAACAGTCCCCGGGGCAGCAAAATCTCTCCACACATCTGACAGAAGTATCCTGAAATTTTGGGTGCCTATGTCCTCAAAGGCTCTTGTCATGTTTACTCATGTTTTAGAGGTCAAATTGAGCCCACAGAAAGTTACATCATAATTAGGGCTGGGAATCGACCGACCAAATTGCCTCAATACCGTTGAGTATCAAAAAATGTCTTGTCAATCAGTACCAAATTTCGATACCTAAGGGGTTAATCTGGTCAACGTCAGTGAGCCAGTAAGCATGCAGCATGCTTGATGTGTCTAAATCAAGTGCTGGTGATTGGCTCTGGCGAGGCATCCAGGAAAAATACACTTGTTTACGCCGGTTCCGCCCAGAGACGTGGCTCACACGTGAGGCTGTAGAGTGTAAGTGTCAGACCTCTGCAGATGTAAAGCTACGCTTACACTAGTGTGTTTTCTTTGTAAAACAGTGTTTTAAAATGAAAATGATCCTTGTCCATACTGGCATTTCAGAAAAGATCTCCGTCCACACTACATGACCGAAAACTTGTGTTTGTTGAGCATTCATACATACTGTAGAATCAAGATACATAAGACAATTTATAAGATTTATACTACGCTTTTATTCAAAACTCACTTTAAACCAAAATCAAGTGTTTGTAATAACTTTGGCCATATAATGTGGCTGAAATATGCTATTTGTAGGCTTTTATATCAAGCTAATCACTACACCTAATCGCTTAGCATTTCTCGTGTAAACACCTTGTACTGTTATGAAAATAGGCAGAATCTCATGAAAATCACATGAAAATCATATACTGGAAATGTCTTCCTGGGTTTCTTGTAAAGAACTGAACACAGAAGTGAAATGGACATTCGTCATAGGAGACAGGAGAGGTTATAAACACGTAATATGATTGACAAATGAGCAGCGAATGAGCTTCATCTGAATCCTAAGGGATCGCGGAAGACAAACACACAGGCAGACAGCACTGGAAGTAGGGCTGGGTGATATATATCTTAAAAAAATTATTTCTTGATATTGTAACAAATTTTTACAATATTCGATATATATCTCGATATTTTTGCATTTGCTTTTAAATAATAAAAAACATGATTTTCCCCCATTAAAAAAAAACTATTTAGATAGAACAGCTATTGTTGCAAGGTAAATAGAAAATGTTTAGTGCAGATTTAAGTGATCACTTACTGCTTTTTATTAAATGAACATGTATATGTAACTGAAGTAGTGCAAAACAAGTACAGAAAGTGCATTCTGTCAACTTTTTTAGTGCATGCAATTCACAATTTAAACTGAGCATCTGGGGGAAATAACTAAACTGGGATAAGTATTTATTTTATTTTTTTTACAAGTTTTTAGCTGAGAACACAAGTCTGTCAACTGTCTCTGGCATGAAATTATATTCCCACTGGCACTAAAAAGCCTCTATAACCCTAATTTATATATATAAATTAATACCAAAGGCTTGTGCACTCTCTCTGTATATATTATGAAAACTGGTAAAACTAATGAAAAATATTATAACAGTGAAATTCCTAATAGTAATTCCAAATTGCCATAGCCTGTTTCTCTATTCACACAACAGCGACTGAGTAAGTGCATTTATACTGCGATCACAATCGCAAACAATACTGTCAAAGTCTCATGACAGAACACAGACTGGTTGAGTGACACTTTAATTTTGATCCTTAAACTCCAGCTTAGTGTTTTCAGATCATTGGCGGTGGCGCTTCCGCAATGAGGAGTGAGCGCGTTCGCATGGTTGCCAGATTGCTTAAAATAATCAAAACAGCAGGCAGAAAATGTATCCTTGTAACAGCGAAGCTGTGATTCTGGGATTTGAACTCTTGATATCTGGCAACCGCACTCATGAAAGCTCACGTAGTAGAGGCGTGTAGAGCAGTCCGCAATAACATGCTGTCTCCTTTTTTGGATGTTCGGCGCGTTCTTTTGGGAAATTATGGTTGAATTTGAAATATTCGATATTCACGATATTTCCAAATTTTACATCGTTGTCAAAATTATTGCGATATTATCGCTAATATTCAATATATCGCCCAGCCCTAGCTGGAAGCAGCTAATGCTCATCAGTAAATCAGTGGAAAATTAATAGAAATGATGATTCTGTCTAAGCTATGTGTTTTAAAACAAAAACACACGAGTGTAAACGTAGCCTAAAAGATGTGGAAACTATAAACTATTTGAACTTTATTAAAACTATTTATTGTGATAAACACTGATTTAGTGTGTTTGTTCCTTAGTGTTTTTTTTTTCAGTCTTTGAGTCTGTCAATAAGTGTAATGTGTAATGTAATCTTGTTAAAACGTATTTCATAAAATTGGAATCAAAAAAGTATCATTTGGGAATCTGTATCAAAGTCAAGGTATTGGTATCGATATCGAACATTTCTGAACAATACCCAGCCCTTGTCATAATGACAACTTGCATTTATCATAGTGGCCCAAAATTTTCTCATTAGTGATTACCCAAATCTGTTTCTGAAGTTACACTAGCTACACTTAAGTTACTTGTTGCTGTGGACACAAATACTGCATACAATTTTAATATAGGGTCTACCCATTGTAATAACAGAGTTATATGAACTGTAAAAATGAATATCTAGAGGCAAAACTCAGAAAGAAAGTCTAGTAAATAATCTTGCCTAGTGCAATATTGAAATAGGTATCATTAAAATGTATTCCAAAGCTGCATTGAAAAGCCAAAAAAAGTATTTTTTAAATGAATTGCTTTATACAAAATCTATAAAATGAATAAAAACTATCATATTGTCATAAACATGGGAAGATACAAAAGACATTGTCAGTACTCGTCTTTGCACAAGGGCACTCACCAGTTTGATGGCCACATATTCATTTGTGTAGAGGTTCTTGCCTAGTCGCAGTTCACCGAAGTTTCCACAGCCGATCTTCTTCCCAACTCTGAAGTTGGGGCCAACCATAAGGACCCCAGAGTTGTTCCCTGTTCCCCGGCCCCCATGTCCAGTCCTACTACTAGCTGTTTTTGACATCCTTTTCCCTTCCTCTGTCTCTCCCTTCCCACCTCTCTTTTCAAAATCCATAAGCTTGTGATACCCTGGCCTCTCCACGGTTACTCCCCTGCCATGCAAAACAGAGAAGTTTCAAAACAACCCCCAGGAAAAGTGTGGGGATGGTGGCGAAGAGACAAACGGGTAAAGGGGTTTAAAAGTATCTGTATATACTGGTTATTTTTGAAGAGCAGAAACCGATGTCTTCGGCAGATGTGGTGGGTATCACCAAAAGCGTCGTCCTTGCATTAATCCTTCGGTGGATGGGACAGCTTTACTGTACGGTTGTCCTCAGAGTAGCATGTCACTGCCTGAAGCAGGCAGGTTATGCTAGCATACGCACACATACAGACGCACACGCACACACTCCCACATCCACCCACAAGTGCTCCTCAACTCTCACATACACAACTCCTGCTAGTGGAACCAAACAAGTGAACGTCCCCTTGTGCTCCTCATGGTTTTGTTGAAGTCAGTCTTGGGTATTATAGTGAATATTCTTCATGTTCTAACACTGCTGTAAGCAGACTCAGACAGAACCAGCATTAACAGGTTTGAGCAGTATAGCCCGTCTTTCTTTGGATGCCTGAAAGACAATGAAAAGTGAAGTAGAAAACCAGTTAGAATCAATAAATCGATCATGCACCTTTTATTTACCAGTCATTAAAATTCACATAGAGCCAGCCCAGAGACATTATTGCCATGTCAGCATCAAAGGCTATATTGGTAGAAAAATGTATATATTATATATATATACATATATATACATACATACATACATACATACATACATATACACACACACACACACACACATACAATATTCAATATTTATATGTATATGTATATATATATATATATATATATATATATATATATATATATATATATATATATATATATATATATATATATATAAATCAATTATAGCAATAGACAAAGCACTGCATACTAGATATGATGGGAATGCATCCTCAATGGATGAAAAGACACAAATGGATGAGAATCCCAGAGTCAAAGTTTTGGCATTCTAAACAATAGGAGCCCAATTATGACTACACCAACAGATTTTGCTGGTCTGCCTCCAAGTCATGAGATTTTTTTCAAAGTGTGGAGAACAGACCGGTTGAGAATTACAAGCCTATCAGTGCCTGTATCAGTTTCCAATTCCAACAGGAACTTTGACGACACCTGTGCGGTTGATAATGGAGCGGGGAAGCGGTGTAGAAGGTCAGAGATCTCTGTTGCACACCACCCCCTCTCCCATCCAGGGTCAGCACTACTGTTAATGCAAATGGAAAAGAAAGTTGGAGCAGGTAATGCAAGAACTATTGGAAAGATGGCTGCGCTTTCCTTCAGAAAATGCACTTAAAACGATCAATGGCAGCCTGACTGGCTGTAAAAGGATACCAGACCAGAGCTGATGAGCAATATACAATCAGCTCAGCAGGAAAACATCTTTGACACTTTATTGGGTGGGGTGGGGGGGGGGGCGGTTTCATTACTTAATTTCAACATCCAAGGTTTTGTTTGTTCAGCAAGTGACAAACGTGTCAGAGCTTCAGTGCATTAGATTATTAATGCACGGCTCATTTTTCTAGTCCGGGGAAATTATAAAACGTTAGCCTGTGCAAAAAGAATTATGAAAAATAGTGCCCTGTCATTCAGCAAAATAAATGCATCACCAATCATGTCGGCTTAGCTTTTATAACAGTAACAGGGGTGCTGGACAGCCCTTCAGGAAAGAATGCATCAATTCTCAATATAAAAATCAAACATTACAGGAAACACTTCATCTTAATTGCATACTGCAGAAGCTAAACAGGTGAATACAAAGGTGAATAATAAACACTGGATTACATAAGGCATTTAACAAGCACCATAATGATCTTAATCTATAGCCTGTAAATGGGAATAAACTCAAGCGACGGTTTCGTCAGGATTGGCAGTCTGTCGTGTCTTCCGATGGTCTGTTGGTTGCTACTCCACACAGTACCATAAAAATGCTGATTATATGCTCATACAACGTCAAAATGGAAAACCATGCCACAAGGCAACAGTCAAAAAGGGATCAGATGTAATTACAACATCTGTGGACAAGAACTACTGTACAAGTACTGATTATGGGGTATGTTTCCATCTACTACTTAGATCAGAAACATCTTATCAGTGCTTGAATGATGTTTAACAAAGATACACATTGCAGATGCTGACTGACTCTGGCTCCAGTTTCATATTTAGAGAACGATATATAACAGATTAAGGGATGAATCTCATAGATAACGCAGGAACATCATCATAAAAAAAGCATCTGATGCAAAAAATCATCAGATAAAGCCAAAAAGATGACCATAATACCATATAATCTGGAATTAAAACTGCCTGACTAATAGTGGATGCCAAGTTAGTGCTCACAGCTGTTTTGAGTCACTCTGCCTAAAAAAGGGGGGGGGGGATAAGCCAGCTAACAACCCATTTACAACTTATTTCGAAGCAGAAAGAAACTAGGTTTCAGCGTAATAACTTTTAGACAACACAGTTCAACTTTGTGTTTTAGCTTTCAAACAGGAAATATGCAAGTCTTAGAGGCTGTGTAAAAACCAAGACATCTACTTCTACTTTCTCAGATGGGCAAAAGAGAGAAGCTAGTGCCATAAAACTGCTTCTGTTCTTCTGACTGATCTATAAGTCCTTGTGTGGTGTTGATCTGGGCATGGGAGACAAACAGCGAGAAAGAGCTGCCTGGTCAATTATTTCCTTAAGCACAGTGAGATTTTCCATACTAATTTGTTTAGCCTCTATGTTTAACACACCTCTTGTATGCTGTCTGACACCCTTCTAGTCTGATAACTGACTAGAACTGGACAACTCTATTTTGAAATGTAAATCATAGTTTATAATATCTGTCCAAAATTAAGCCACATTAAACCTCACCAACTCGTGAGCTTAATACCTTAATGTTTTTAAATTACATCGATTTAATTGCCGATCACGCGCTTGACAGAGATTTCTAAATTAGTTGTACATGTCTAAAATGCCAAATAAAATATATTTATATCAATCCTGTCACTGAAAGTGTCTCATCCGTCCATAAATGTTTTATTTCATGATGAAGTGTCAATCCTAGAAAGCTTCCTATTCTGGCCTAGCAAAAAGAAATACACACTTAAACACGTCTTTAACAGTAAATATGTCTTTAAAGGCATTCAGTCTATTTTCTTTGAGCCATCTTCTTGGCTAGTGGCTTAAAAACGTCCTTAAATTAGTGGCTGTCTAGCTGAGCCGTCAAATTTGAACTAAATACACCTCGAAATGTATTTTGTTGTACAACTAAAACAAAATATATTCCCTCTCCTATCTGAAAAGGGAAGGAAATACCGACAAACCAGCTAAACAACTTCAAGTCTTGTTAGACAAACATGACAATAATCCTCCACAAATAAACTAGCTTAGCAACGAACCGGCTAGGCTAACATCACATTAGCCGTTTAGCAGCGAACCTTTCAGTCTTTCGATTAAAACGAGCAGGGGAATGTTTTTTCTTAGGAAACATATAGATGTTTTACCTGCGTTTGAGTTCCCTATGTTGTACGCCGCGACATGGTCCTTTATTTAAGCTCTGAAAAGTGATTTAATTTCCCACTTAAGACCAGCCCGGCTTCGCTGTTGTCTCTTTAAGCCTACCGTTTCGGTGAACGAAGCTCCAGCGTCACCCGACACTCCCATTGCTGTGGTTACGTTCTCAAAAGTGCGTAGATAGATTGGTGAATATGCGGCTGTGCTATCGCGCGCAACCGAAGCTCCCTACCGTCCCCAGCTGGAGAACAACTCCAATGTTTTGCCTGGATCAACAGTTGAGGGCTCCTTTACTGGAAACACTGGAGTCATCTTTTGAGAAGGAATTTACCAGGACTCGTTTAATTAGAACAAGGATGTGTAAATGTTTATTGTGATACTTTGAAAAGTTTATGGGAAAGCTGGAGATTGACAAGGCTGTGACAGAAGAGATTTTCTGCCTTGAGTCCATTGTCAAAAATACAAATTATTAAGA
The DNA here is from genome assembly GCA_024542945.1 of allo-octoploid hybrid of Carassius auratus x Cyprinus carpio. Classification (NCBI taxonomy): domain Eukaryota; kingdom Metazoa; phylum Chordata; class Actinopteri; order Cypriniformes; species allo-octoploid hybrid of Carassius auratus x Cyprinus carpio. The sequence goes on along the minus strand of CM045016.1, from coordinate 7,611,410 downwards.
CAATTATATTTTAAGAAATGTTATATCTAACTTTTTTTTTTTTTTTTTTTTTTTAGCTGAATAAAGTTGATTTAGCTGATTTAGTTGATTTTTTTATATGTTAGAGAGAGAAAATGCATATCTTTTCCCCATTAAAGGCCATTATATAAAAATATACAGTATATAGGCCTATATGATATTTTATAGCTATAACATATAAATAATTATATATGGCCTATTATAAAATACATTTGGTTAAAATCTGAACATGGGAATTCAATACCTGTTTTTCTCTTCTGGAAGTAAATGCTTTATCTTGCCATTTATTATAGTGATTCAACTTATAAATTCTCATTAGTGTCCTCTTAATAGCACACTAGCTGTGTCATTGTATAAAGTAGTTCATTAAACTCTTACAAATATAGACAATGAAGTTGCTTGATCTTTGTACTGTAAATGTTTTGTGTTTTTAGTAAGTCCTCATTTCAAAAATGTTTCTTCAGCTTGACTTTTCACCACTGTCTGTATCTAATATCACCTGTATATATTTAATATTATAGAAATTAATATGTAGTTATGGGAATATATTGAAGGTGTTTACATGAGCCAAAATATTGATTAATACAGGCATATGTCAGCATGCCTGACTTATAGAAATTATACAGTTGGCTTAAGCTAGTTTACACGATGCTTTGATAATCAAAATATGACCATAACATGTAAACAACACCTTCAGTGATGGGTAACTGTGGCTTTCATTCATATAAAAATGAATGAATCATGGTCTTACATTTACTGTAGCTATAAATGAGAATGTACAAGTACACACAAAAAAAATAAGCTTTTGCTACTTAAATGTTAATGCTGCTGAGAACTCTCCACATTTGACAAAATTATTTATTGTAGTGACATAAATTATAAAGACCAAATGTGCAATCCCAGAATTGGGTTACACAGACGTCATGATGCAAGTTCACACAGTTATATACTGATTCAAATGTTTTTCATGTTTATTTGTATTCAGAATTATCATATGTTCATAAAAAAAATCTACAAAGTGCTCAAATATGTATGTGCAACACAACAGTTTTCTCAAGAATGCTCTAAGCTATGCAAAACAGACATGAAAGTTCAAAAAATAAGCCGGTTTGTACAAATCCAATCAAAACCACTTAATGAAAATTACAGAAAAAGATCAAAATCCAAACCCTTCTGTTATTTTGAGAGTAAAAGATACAAGGTTGTGGTGGGGGGAAGGACACAGGAACACCTGTTCCTCCTTCACATCCTAATGAGGACAACTGGCTCAGTGGGGTTTATCGGTTGCTGGTATGGTTACATGTCCAAATGGTGGTGAACCATGGATTTAGATTGACAGGCAGACTGAAGCATGAGATTGTTGCATTTCCCCAATGGCACGAGATTGACGGCTGTGCTGTGCTGCTGTTGTATTAAAGGCAAATATGTAGTAGAGAAAGGCAGACCTGCAGACAGCAGCCCAAGTGCATGAGGCATTGGTTGTTGGTAGTGTTCTCCAGTAATAAATGGAAGAACAGCAGAGGAGTGTAGTCTGGGGTGGGAATGAAGGTGAATAGAGTCCGTTGAGGAAGGAATGGTGTTGTTTTCCCTAACAGAGGATTGAGATTTTGAATTAGAGCCTTTCTCCTGGTTCTTCACCAATTGTTTCCGTTGTTTAGTAGCAGGACGATGCATTTGGCTTTCTTCTTTGGAAAGGGGTGCAAAGCGTTGACCTTTTCTATATTTGGCACGTCTGTTTTTGAACCACACCTGAAAAAACATGTTTTGTTAATTTAAGATGTTTTTGGTAGCACTTTATTGTATTCTAATATTTAGAAGTGTTTTGCTTGTTGGTCGCTGCAGATGTTGCAATGGCTCTCACCTGGATACGGGCCTCCGGGAGGTTGATGCAGACTGCTAGTCTCTCTCTCATGCCCACATCTGGATACTGGGTTTGCTGAAAGGCCTTTTCGAGCGCTTGTAACTGGGACACACTGAAGGCGGTGCGACTGCGACGCTGCTTTTGCTGGTTCCCATAGCGTGCCTCAAGGATGAGTTCTAAAGGAAGGAGATATTTATTACTTGCTTAATTCATTTAATGATAGCAGGTTTATTATAGTTAACTAAAATTGAAAGCAAAATTTAAACTAACGTTTTCGTTACTTGAAATAAAATAATCATCATCTGAAATAAAATAAAATATTTAAAAAAAAATTATTTCAGCTAGTTGACAAGATTTTTCATTTTAATTCCATTTAACTTGATGTACTTAACTAAAACTAAAAGAAAAATTAATAAAAAAAACTATATAAACATATTTAAAAGAAATGAAAAAAAAAAAATACAAACACAACAAAATTACTAAAAATGAAAATGGAAAATATATATATTAAAAAAAAAATATTCAAAATATTAATAAACCTAAAGTAATATCTCAGTGACACTAAGTTACCACAGCACATGATAGGGCTCAAAAGTGTCCACATAAAACATCATGGAAACAACTGTAAAAAATGTAAAACAAATAAGCATTATGATTTAATTTTTTTAGGTGCACTATTTTTTGGACAACTTTTGTACACTACTTTATTATTAAGCAAATAAATAAATTAAAACAACTGTAATAAAAAAAATTTATTAAACTGCAAAAAAAAAATAATAATAATCATTGGTGGACCCAGCGTAGACCTCACGGTTTTTTATTCATTTATTTATTTATTATTCTTTCTTAGTGATGAAACTTTAAAAAAGAATGAACATATAGGCTAATAAGCTATTAGCCATAGTTTTCTACATAATTTTTAATTATTAAAACCTACTCAAAGCCTATAATATAAAGACTAATCTAAAATGAGAATTAAGAAGTTACAATTTTACAAATAATGCATTTCTCTTGTAGCCTACTTAATTCATATTTTGAGCCTCAAAAGTTGAGCGGCCCCTCACCCGCCAGGCGCTCCGCCACAGTGAAAGTCTGCGTGGACGCGGGACTGCTCGCTGTATGAAGCTGATACTGCTGCGCCATCTGCTGGTGAGCCTCGTGAAATAACGAGTTGACGCGTTGCAATTGAAAGGGCCCCTGGCCGTTTCTTGCTCCACAGAAATATACAGAATTCATTCTGCTGACTGAGAGGATAAAATATATAAGTACGACTTAAAATAAAATGATAAATTCAATGTTTCGTTAAACACTTTCAATAAATAAACAACATAATGAACACTTACTTACGACCTCCAGTGAACTATGGAATGACGATCAGTTGCAAAAAACATTTACCCAATTTTTTTTTTACTCATATGATACTAAAATCCCAAGGAAACATTTCACAGAAGCTGCTTAAATCCCCCAAAATATTACAATAAAGTTTCTTTAGGCAAGGCAGACCTGTAATGCTCCACGTTGACTGTGTTTTAGGTCCTCTCCAGCTCAGTTTCCACTATTTAAGAGGCATTAACTTCAGCTTCCTTCAACCATTAGCCAATAGAAAGAAAGGTATTAGCCTGGATTAAGTGGGATGAGGGAGAGAAAGGGGGGTTTGGGGCTCAAGTTTTTGAAACTATTGAACTTGGGAGATTTAGGCAAAGCATCTCCCTTCAATGAGCGGGCAATGCGCTCCCCCCTTTAAAACAATTAAAACAATGTGTTCGGCTAATCTCTTGGGTTGGGCAGATTAAAATAACAGGCTTTGATTGTCCGTTGTTCCCTTCCTTCTTTCTCCACCGTTCCCCAGCTTTTGTTAGTATTAACTCCAGGGGGGGTGGGGTTTGTTTTGCTAACTGGACCCATATTTTGCCCAGAAAATGTCAACTAGAGAATGCACTCTGGAAGTGGCCTATTAGGGTAATTTCTTAGGGCTAAATGTACTAGAAATCTTTCCTTCTGATTAAATCCTCTCTCTCTCAAAGAAAAAAAAGAGAGAGAGAAGGATTTAAGCTATTAGCATTTGAAAATAAATAAAATACTCAATAAAATGAAAGACACATGGTACAACCAAAGCAGTTTGCAGCCGGTGGTGTCAAAATTAGTTGTAATTATGCAATGAGACAGTTATGAAGTAAACTGAATGTCACTCCTTGTCATTATCCCATCATCAATCTCTCAAAACTCACAAGCAGCAGTTTAGCTCCAGCTGAAACCTCAGTCACCTCAGATCAGATCATCCTCAGTAAAACTGCAGCCGAGCGGCTGGGAGCGGCTCAAGAGGTTCAGAGATGTAAATTCCACTAAATCCTGACACTGTGCAGCTCAGGGCCAGGAAGGCGATGCATGTGGAGAGCTAGATTATGTTTCCCACGAGTATCAGGGCAGTTGCACACTCCTCGGTGTGTGTGTGTGTCCCAGAGGGCAATACAAGAACCAAAACAGCAGGCAGGCATAGAAGCTGGGCTACACTGGCATGAGACTGGCACACAAACACAAGCTTCACATCACATTTGGCTCACTTTCCTGCTGGAAAGATTTGTTTGTTTGTATTCAGACAGTCATGGAATTCTGGTCTTTATTAGAAAAGCAGATTTGCACAATAAGATCTCTTTATATCATTACACACGTCTTTCACTATGTAGATTATAATGGGAATGTTAATTAAATGCAAGTGCAGCTATATGCTACTTGATGAACACTTTGATTATTCCTTTAGTTCTAGTTTTGTCTGTTTAATAGGTTTCATATTAAAAATGCATTAAGAATTTTTTTTTTTTAAGAAATTAATACTTTTATTCAGTAAGGTCATTAAACTGATAAAGACGCATGTTGTTACATTTTGATTTCAAATAAATGCTTTTTTAATTTTTTTATTTGCTGTTCTACAAAAATCCATTAAAACATATCACCATTTCCACAAAAATATGAATATGAATTTAAATAATAATGTAACACAAATATTATTATATAATGTATTCATATTTCACATGACTGTTTTTTTTTAACAATTTTCTGATAAAAAAAAAAAAAACAAGCCTTTGTGGGCATAAGAGACATTAAAAAATCTTACCAACCTCAAACTTTTAAACATAAATATTTAAGAAAATATACGTATTTGATATATTTATATATATTAAGTGAAATCAGTTTCCTGTAATTATTTAAAAGCTAATAAAAAATGTATTATAATCAATCTATAAAACATCTACAGCTATTGCTGAATTTAATGTTCAGCAATTTACTTTTATTAAAGGTTTTTTTTTTTTTTTTTTTGTAATTTTGAACTTTCACTCAAGTAGCCCAGCCAAAAAGTGCTTTAAAATAAATATTTGTTGGTGGAATAAAGCCATTCATAAAAATTTTCTAAAGCTTGGAGATTTTGTGCTTTACATCGTGTCTTTTTGGCTTCCTTTTTCAGCTGTCAAATAGCACCAGCTCATCTAGACCAACACTTTCCACATTTCTGATATTTTCACACCTGACTGACCTTTCAATCCATCATGGAATTGTGCTGAACTTTTTCTCCTGTGTTCAAGGCTCTGCTTTTTTCTCCCTTTGCGATGTTCTTGCCTGTCAAACTGTATTAATGTCCACTAAAAATAAGTCATTTAGAAGAACCTTAGCTGAGCAGCCTCTGAACCCCATTAAAAGCTTGGAGCTCAGAGCCCAGAAGCCTTTGTCTCTTCAGCCTGCGGGATTAGTGGAGATTTGCTGCTAAGAAAAAAAGTAGTTATTTCATGGCACTTTCATGATGAAACCTGGCCAAAGCTGTGTTGGCTGGGAGGATTAGAGCCACACAAAGACGCTGGTTGTGTGTGACCCCCTCCCCGAAAACCACCGCCCCAGTGCAGAGCCCCCTCCTAACCCCAAACACACACCATCCCCACCTCATAACTTCGGCTTAGTCCGTAATGAGAGCTCTGTTTTCATCTCCAGCCCACTAAAATTCCGTTTTGGCTTTACCCCGACCCACTCGGCAGCTTTAAAGAGACCACAAAGTGGTGGATGCATCTGGAATTTTCTTATTCAGATGTTTATTTACATAGGTGTAATTGGATGCAAACGCATTCATCTGTCTTAGTGCCAAGCTATAGACAAGCTTTGAAAGTTTATGCCCTGTCTGTAGAGTTTAGGGGGTTTAGAGCATGCTAGTGGATCCACTTACAAAGACACAGATTAGCAGCATTAAAAACACAGGCCAAACTAGTAAACTCATTACAGAGTTTCAAAACCATAAAATAGCTTCAGATTTTGCTTTATGTCAAAAAGAAATAACTGGTATAGTATTTAGGAACACCTAGTACACAAAGTATGGGCTTTTCATATTTAACTATTTTCTTCTTGACTCCCACTTTAAATTTTTAATCTTTTGAAAAGAGTTAGCAGCTTATTTAAAGGGTTAAGGCCACATCGCAATGCTGAAGATGAAACAATGCAGTGTTAGGGGCCGTTCACACAGAATGCATTTTTACATTCCACTGTGCTGATTTACCATTGTTTTTCTATATAAACATGCACTAGATGGATCTGTTTGACCAAATCATGCATGATTAAGATCAACTTTTGAAGTTTTTTTTTTTTTTTTAAAAAGGGGAATACTATTCTAAAAACATCGCTTAAAGGGTTACTCCATCCCAAAATGAAAATTTTGTCATTAATCACTTACCCCCATGTCGTTCCAAACCTGTAAATGCTTTGTTCATCTTCGGAACACAATTTAAGATATTTTGGATGAAAATCAGGAGGCTTGAGACTGTCCCATAGACTGCCAAATAAGTAACACTGTCAAGGTCCACGAAAGTTATGAAGTGACGAGAATACTTTTTGTACAAGAAGAAAACAAAAATAACGACTTTATTCAACAATTCCTCTCCTCTGTGTCTCTCCAAATCAGCTTCATGCCATTTTGGCAATTCTGAGCAGTAAGCAGATGGCGTACACTCTTGTGTCAGCCACGCTGCATCGATGCGCTGTTTGCTTTCAAACCAAAGCGTAAATACACGTAATAAACGTATCCTTGTGGCGCGAATAAGTGAATAATGACAAAATTAAAGTATCCCTTCAAGTTAAAATAAGTTCAACTTCTAAAAAGCGTGTTTCTAGACTCTCTGTTTTTCTCCATGAAAAAATGCAAGGTCTCAAGCTGCGTTTTTTTTTAAAGTTACTTATTTTAACTTATTTTCGTATCAGTTTGTCATGCGCAAGATGCTGCAAAAGACAAATACATTAAACATGTCCATCTAGTGCATGTTTACATATTAGAAAAACAAATGTGTTCAGCATCATACAGAAGTGATGGAAAAATTTTTAAATTTAAATGAAGACGACGTCATTTTATTATTAAAGTTATGATCCAAATGCTTACTCAAGACCCACTGGATGGCGCATACTATGATGCAAGACAAGTCGTTATTTATAGATCACTTGCTGTGTTCGTTCAATAAAAAATATGCTCACAAGACCACAAACCTGGGATTTACAAATGTACAGTGTGATATAATATAACTCTAGTACCAACTCCAAAAACATAATCCAGGATAAAGATTTTAGTGTGAAATGTAGAAAAAAAAAATAGCCCAGGAACCTAAGAAATCTTGTTTGTATAAAAATTTTATTGAGTGTTTGGAATGCTAGTAGAATTCAGTTTTGAGTATGAGGAAACTTTTGCTCTTTTGTATTATAAAATGGCTTTTATGAGCAGAATTGGACCTTTTATCTCAATGGAGTTTCTAAAGCTGCAGCTAACTGAAAGAGTTTTAATATGATTTGGATTGGTTTAAAACTACAGGGGGGCTCTAGAGAAGGACAGAGGGGGTTCATTTAGCCTTTTGAGAGGTTTTGTTTACAGGTCCTGTTTAACAGATGTTGGAGTGAGGAGCAGAATGCTCTGCCTTTCTTTAATTACTTATCAATAGTGGAAATTTGTATTGACAAGCGCCTGTCAAGAGGAGAGCTTTGTAGTTGTCAGTTATCTGAGAGAGAGCCGCTTAACCAAGAGGCCCCTTGGACACTCGCCGGATCGATCCCAGCACGGCACAATTGGCTCTCCGGGCAGCTCTGTGTGGACAGGAGCGTGTGAGGGGGGCCTCAGGAGAAGTGCTGTGGGACTAAAGTCTTCTTCATAGGGGGAAATCGATGTGGCGAGCTTGGCCTCTGACCCTGCGCAGTGAGGGTCCAGAAGTGTGAGGTCAGCAGCACAGTTTAAGCTCCAGTAAGAGGCACCCAGAGATATTCTCAAAAGAGCCTCTGAACACGCAAACAAAAGCTATCAAACTCCAAGAAAAAACTAAATGCACTGCAGGAGTAAAACGTGCACCAGATGTTTACCCAGATAATGGACTGATCCCAACTGTTTAACTGTTTATCTACCAGTTGACTCATGAACACCTGTTGAAATTCCATTAAAAAAAAACATGTATGAAGGAGTTTTAAATAAGGTCCAAGCTATTCCCTCTTGAAATATAGCAAAGTTTTTGCAGTTTTTAAAATGTCAGTGTAGTGTTGGATACATAAATAACACTAAAATGTGACTTTTTTTTGTGATGAAGACCCAGTTATTAGGAAAAGAGGAGCAAAAAAAACAGTTTCCAAAAAACAAAAAAAAAGATTATATATGTATATTTACAGGTGCTGGTCATATAATTAGAATATCATCAAAAAAGTTTATGTATTTCACTAATTCCATTAAAAAAGTGAAACTTGTATATTATATTCATTCATTACACACAGACTGATATATTTCAAATGTTTATTTCTTTTAATTTTGATGATTATAACTGACAACTAAGGAAAATCCCAAATTCAGTATCTCAGAAAATTAGAATATTGTGAAAAGGTTCAATATTGAAGACACCTGGTGCCACGCTCTAATCAGCTAATTAACTCAAAACACCTGCAAAGGCCTTTAAATGGTCTCTCAGTCTAATTCTGTAGGCTACACAATCATGGGGAAGACTGCTGACTTGACAGTTGTCCAAAAGATGACCACTGACACCTTGCACAAGGAGGGCAAGACACAAAAGGTCATTGCAAAAGAGACTGGCTATTCACAGAGCTCTGTGTCCAAGCACATTAATAGAGAAGTGAAGGGAAGGAAAAGATGTGGTAGAATAAAAGTGTATAAGCAATAGGGATAACCGCACCCTGAAGAGGATTGTGAAACAAAACCCACTCAAAAATGTGGGGGAGATTCACAAAGAGTGGACTGCAGCTGGAGTCAGTGCTTCAAGAACCACTACGCACAGATGTATGCAAGACATGGGTTTCAGCTGTCGCATTCCTTGTGTCAAGCCACTCTCGCTTCAAAAGGGACTGGACTGCTGCTGAGTGGTCCAAAGTTATGTTCTCTGATGAAAGTAAATTTTGCATTTCCTTTGGAAATCAGGGTCCCAGAGTCTGGAGGAAGAGAGGAGAACCACACAATCCACATTGCTTGAGGTCCAGTGTAAAGTTTCCACAGTCAGTGATGGTTTGGGGTGCCATGTCATCTGCTGGTGTTGGTCCACTGTGTTTTCTGAGGTCCAAGGTCAACACAGCCGTATACCAGGAAGTTTTAGAGCACTTCATGCTTCCTGCTGCTGACCAACTTTATGGAGATGCAGATTTTATTTTCCAACAGGACTTGGCATCTGCACACAGTGCCAAAGCTTCCAGTACCTGGTTTAAGGACCATGGTATCCCTGTTCTTAATTGGCCAGCAAACTCACTTGACCTTAACCCCATCGAAATCTATGGGGTATTGTGAAGAGGAAGATGCAATATGCCAGACCCAAGAATGCAGAAGAGCTGAAGGCCACTATCAGAGCAACCTGGGCTCTCATAACACCTGAGCAGTGCCACAGACTGATTGACTCCATGCCACGCCGCATTGCTGCAGTAATTCAGGCAAAAGGAGCCCCAACTAAGTATTGAGTGCTGTACATGCTCATACTTTTCATGTTCATACTTTTCAGTTGGCCAAGATTTCTGAAAATCCTTTCTTTGTATTGGTCTTAAGTAATATTCTAATTTTCTGAGATACTGAATTTGGGATTTTCCTTAGTTGTCAGTTATAATCATCAAAATTAAAAGAAATAAACATTTGAAATACATCAGTCTGTGTGTAATTAATGAATATAATATACAAGTTTCACTTTTTGAATGGAATTAGTGAAATAAATCAACCTTTTGATGATATTCTAATTATATGACCAGCACCTGTGTGTGTGTGTGTGTGTGTGTGTGTGTGTGTGTGTGTATATATATATATGACCCTGGACCACAAAACCAGTCGTAAGGGTCAATTTTTTGACATTGTGTTATATACATCATCTGAAAACTCAATAAATAAGCTTTCCATTGATTTATGGTTTGTAAGGATAGGACAATATTTGATGCTGTAATAATCTGATGCTGTAAAAAAAAAAAACTAAATATTGAGAAAATCGCCTTTAAAGTTGTCCAAATGAAGTTCTTAGCAATGCATATTACTAATCAAAAATTAAGTTTTGATATATTTACAGTAGGAAATGTTCAAAATATCTTCATGAAACATGATATTTACTTAATGTCCTAATGATTTTTGGCATAAAAGAAAAATCAATAATTTTGACCCATACAATGTATTTTTGGCTATTGCTACAAATATACCCCAGCAACTTAAGACTGGTTTTGTGGTCCAGGGTCACATATACAGTATATATATATATACATATATATATACACACACACACACAAACAAACAAACTATCATGTTCTGAAATAAAGTGTTAACAATTAATCTGGAATAGAAATCTCATAAATAAAACAATGCTGTGGATGTTACACACTGATAATAATTTGCACTAACAAGACCCTATTAACCAAAGACAAGCATTTTAAACACTTTTTTGATCTCTGTGGACCCAAACCTAAACAAAACCTTTTATACCAGACCATGGCACGAGTCTGGCTTATCTTAAGCCTAACAGATCAGGATTGGAAATAACTTGAGGATCAATCACCTAATTAGGTGACAAGATTGTACAATGGGATAATGACATATGATATGCAGTTAACCTATTCCATTCTCTGGTGTTAGAGGTGTTGACCAGTTTACTTGGTGCTTAGTGTTGCTCACCAAACACATATTATAATATAAACCTCATCATATAAAAATATTAATGTCAGTGCATCAGATGACTAAGTATCAAACCAAATGGCAAAACACTACCATTTGGCCATGAGCAGCACTCCTATCTCTCTCATGACCCCCAGCAGTCAAAGGTGATCAGAAGAGCGACTGATCGAACTTGATAATGAACAAGATTTTAAGCTGTTTCACTGCACATGCTCAAATCTTTAAATCACTCAATAAACACAGTGAGAGCTGCCCCCCTTCCCAGCCACCCGGACATTGTGCGAGATATTGATCCTGCCGCAGTTTTTAATACCTGGGGTCCGGGACTTTGACATGAGATGGCTGGGGCCCAGGGTAAACACATGGGCCTGGGGTGAGCGGGATACAATAGGCCTCCCCTCTATGCCTCCACAAGCTCTTTGTGTAATTTTGTTGTCCGAAAAAACAGCTGCCGAAGAAAGAGTTCTTAGTCAGGCACCTGCTAGAAAAGGTCTCATATATAGACATACAAAATAACTTGAGGATGATGGTGAAGTGGAACAGACAGGTTAGGATAAAAGATCAGAGAATATTCACAAAGAAAGACTTGACATCCATGTGTGTTTAGAATTTAGGTGGACATGTTCACCTGTCAATTTGCTGCTGAAACACACATGCTGACACACACACGTATTTATATATATATATATATATATATATATATATATATATGTGTGTGTGTGTGTGTGTGTGTGTGTGTGTGTGTGTGTGTGTGTGTGTGTGTGTATGTGTGTGTGTTCAAAGGTTTGGGGTCAGTAAGATATGTTTATTTATTTATGTAATTGTTAATATATTTGTGCAAGAAAGGTCTCTTATGTTTTCAGCAGCCATTACTCCAGTCTTTAGTCCTTCGGAAATAATTTCAATATGCTGATTTGCTGCTCAAGAAACATTTCTTATGATTATCAACATGAATAGAAAGTTCAAAAGCATTTATTAACAGAATTTTTGAAACAGAAATATTACTTAATATATAAAAGTCTTCAGTTGTGTTCAATTTGAAGCATCCTTGCTAAATAAAAAAAAATAATTTATTTAAAAAAAAAATATTATACTGACACCAAACATTTATACAGTAGTGTATATGTATATACTTAAAATATATACATGTACAATATTTTATATATAATAAAAATCAATATATATAAATGCTAAGGTGGATATAACATTTTTGTATAAAAATTTGTGAGTTGTGTTTTATTTATAGTTTTTTTTAGAAAAACTAAAGAGCTACAAAAACAGTTTAAATACAACTTATTTACAGCTCATGGCATTAATGTTATTTAATCACATTACAAATCACTGTACATCTATCTTGATCTTTTGTTTGGACAAATATCAAAAGTTATATGTTTTTAGTAGCAATAATGTGTTTAAAGTGGCAGACCTTCATGAATGATGTGACATTTAGTGTGTCAGTTTACAATATCCTGCATTTAATAGCAGTATAATAACTTAATACAATTTGAAGTAAATTAAAAAGTAAATCAAAGTAAACAGTTTATTTTTTTTTTCATATTGTCCTGTCAGCTCTTGATTTGTGTGAACAAATCACCAACAAATTTGAATGTGTAAACAAATTGTACTAATTGGAGTACAGATACTAATAATACTGAGTATGGTTTACAAGGCATTGGGGTCATGAAAATGTCATGATGATCTAGTTTTACTCATTCGGAGCTAGAAAGACAGCATCTTTGATTATGTGGATTGCTATACATTATTACTAGAGGAAGTGACATCAAATCAGTGCTGAAAAACACGATTTCAAGTAACTTAAAGTGCAACACATAGACCTTCCAAGAGCCACATCACCTAGAGTGAACATTAAAACACCCTCACAATTGATGATCTGGGGGACTATGGTCTTTGAAAACATAAATGTACTGCTGAAAAAAAAAAAGAGAGAATACTTTAACTCAACAAAAGGTCAATTACCCTCACCTCAATCTATGCCCACTTATGAAAATAATGCCCAAACCTAGGTCAGCTTTAGCATGGCGGGAATTACGATTGCTTGTTTGATAGCTCTGGTTGCTAGTAGCCATGGTGGTCTAGGCTTTGCAATCTATCACATTATCCCTCCTGTCAGTCCATCTCTTTCTTCCCCTCATTCAAACTGCAGCATTTACTCTGACGCAGTTTATCCGACCCAAGTGACGCACAGTCCATTATGAAGAGCTTCAGTGACTCTTCCTCTATGACACTCTGTTCATTGAAAATCATTCCAGGTCATAACATAGGTTGAGAGAACTGGCAGGGTCAGAGGTCATCTCTTCACCTTGGCATCCTCTTTGATCTTCCAGATCATGAGTTCCATGCAGGCTCGGGCATCTTCACTGGAGTCATGCCCTCCAACTGTAAAGAGACAGGAAACGAGACATGAAACACAAAGACAGTCCACAGCATGTTACTTAGAGACTTTATGTTTCACATGTTATTATGTGGGTTTGATAATACACTATTATTATAAAACATTCCTTCAACGGCTAGATAAGAAGGTGAAGCTCATATCGAGGCTAAATTTTACCACAAAAGATGTGGTGACATACAGCCAAGTATGGTGACCCATACTCAGAATTCGTGCTCTACATTTAACCCATGCAAAGTGCACACACACAGCAGTGAACACACACCCGGAGCAGTGGGCAGCCATTTATGCTGTGGCGCCCGGGGAGCAGTTGGGGGTTTGGTGCCTTGCTCAAGTGCACCTCATTCGTGGTATTGCCGGCCCGAGACTCAAACCCACAACCTTAGGGTTAGGAGTCAAACTCTTTAACCATTAGGCCATGACCTCCCCCTATATATCTATATAAGGCAATTTTACAGCAAATTCACAGTAGTGTAATTCAAAAAAAATTTTAATTGTGAAGTATTTATATATTTTAGTAGCATGGTAGTATTTGTTGTATTGAATTTAATTTATTCTCATTTAATACAAAACTAATCATTGTGTCCAGCACAGTAAATATTAATGACAGTAAAATTCAGTTATGGATGTCAAAAATTACACAATGTAAAACTTAAATCTTAATTGTCCTTAAAAGTAAGATAAATTTTCTTTATGCAAAATAGAATTTGTCATTTTTTTAAGGAGTGAAATACACCCTGTACATTTTGCTGGGATTCATGCAGATGATGCAAATTAGTGCAGATTAATAGTATCCTCACCGTTGTCTTGTATGATGCGTTTGAGGTAGTCGGCCATAAGGTTGCGCAGGGCACGTTTGTAGGGCAAACCCAGGCGATGAGGAAACACGATAGCGGTGTCCACAACCAAGCAGTGAATAAGCTAGTAATAGATAGAACCGTTACATTAATAAATATTGATTAAAAGACAAAAAGCTAGTATGCTACTTTACTGCATATACTTCTGCAAGCTTAGAATATTTAGGTATTTTATTAAGCTGCTGTATGAACCAGCTTTTGTATTACAAGCACACGTAAATTCCTAAAAATAATATCTAGTCAGGGAGCACACTTAGTTTTGGATTATTATGAAGACAGTACAAATAGTGTTTGTGTGAACCTTGAGTGCAAACAGGTCACTCTCAAGACTGTGTCCAATCAGAATGGACTCTGCACTGAACATGCTCAGTAGCACCGCCTGCACATCTCTCAGGGTGATGGTGGTGTTCTCCAGATCATCCTGTGTCACACCTGAAAACCTGGACAGAAGAGAAACGGGTGTAACTGAAACTAGGACAACTGAAAGGCAAATATATGGCAGATATCTTAACACAATTCCTACCGTGTGTTATAATCCACCACTTTGCTGCCAGGCTTGACAAATGTGTCATAAATAACCTTGAGGTCAGAGTTTATGACGGTCACTCTGGTCAGCTCCAAACCTTGTTTTGTGTAGCACTATAAATCAAGTATTGAGATGAAAATAATTTAATTAGATTCAATAAAGGATTAAAGCTGCTTGTAGTACTATATCTTTAATATCTCCTTTATAGAAACAATTTAGCACTTATACCACATCCTGTTTTCTTCGTGAGGCTTTTTACAGCCACCTAAAATAAGTGTGGGAGTATCTGAATAACTGTTATTCTCACCATCTCACAGTCCAAGGCGTAGACACCTCCATTTCCCTCTACTGGCAATGGCTTGCTAAAAGTCTTCACAAAACCATCCAAGGACTCTTTACGCCCATCTTGTACATGTTGCTGAAGGAAAAGGGAACATCTGAAATCTTATTTTAGGTTCAGATTTAGGAGGGTGTTTTATTTTAGATTTAGGAAATGATTGTGGGAGATCCAATATTTGCAGATGCATGATGATACCTACTTTAGACACTTCACATCCAGGAGAACCAACTGCACCAGAGCAACAGTTATAAAGTGTCTCCCAACCTCCTGGAACTATGTAAGACACAAAAACATGTCACTGAAATATACAAGAAGCAGTTGTACTGTCTCATCCTGTCTCACACATACACATACCCACCTCTGTTTCTGCGTAATCTTCCCCAGTGGTGACTGCACTCCTCTTTACGCACACAGCTGCCGTAAGCATTTATCTTGTACTCGGCACCACATCGACAACAGATTTTGGAAAAAGCTGAGGAAGAGATACAGGACACTTAATCAAAATCAAAAGTACAAAGGTTATGGTAAGGGAAGATATTTTCAAATGTAATACAATCTATCACAAATGTTTCAAGTAATCTAACTTATGTTCAATAAGTACATGAAATACAAAACTGTACTGGGTGATAAAAGTTTGAGCGTAGTGCCACCTAGTGGTATGGTTTTTTATTATAAGATTGATGTGAAGAAGCAGAATCAAAGAAATTGGTCTAAGACCATAAAAATAAAACGTACGGTCATTGTTTTTCTTCTCTGGGAGGTTATGGACGACAGCATGACCCGACACCTCAGGGTGAGGTCTGGGGTAACCATGCTCCTGCAGCTGTTCTTCAGTCATTGCATACTTTTGCAGTTTTTTGTAGAGAATGGCTCCTGAAAACCAGGATGATGCAAAAACACCTGGTGAGCCTTTGGAAATACCCCAATAATATCATCCAGACTGGTTTAATGCTATAAAAATAATCTGGACATGGGTGAGTGAGATCAGAACAGAAAGTGGTTAGAGTGTTTTCACTGTTAACTTAAACTATCAATTGAAATAAAGCTGAAATAAAATTAAAAAAAAAAAAAATTGGAAAGGTTGTTTTGGAAACTAACCGAAATAAAATAAGTTCAAGTACTCAAATTATAACTAAACATGAAATAAAAATAAAAGATACCCAGAAATGAAATGTAATGAAATTATTAATAAATAATATATAAATAATACTAGAATAACACTGAAGTGGTAGTGAGGTACCTTTAAGGTCTACATCCTGCTGTTTGCCGGAGCGGTTGATTGTGTAGCTGGTTTTGGCAGCAAGCCGTCCACCAAGTACTCCTTCATGGGACTGACACTTTGCATTCACTGATACAGCCGGGCTCTCTGAGATATAAACAGAACCAAACATGTTGATAAAATAAATTTTAGTGGAGGTTTGGTGTACCGTCAGTCATTTTAGATGAACATCTGCTAATTAACAAATAAAAACAAAGAAGAAATAACAGTATAACAGGTGTATTAATCTGCTTGTGTGTGTTAGACGCACTGATGGCAGGGGACGTAGGTGTGCTCTTGCTGCGAAGTTTCTTCAGTGTGTTCACAGCTACATTCAGGTAGATGTTCTTACTGCTGCTCCTGTCACACACCACCTTCTCTTCTTCCAGAGCCTGAGAGCGAAGAAGACACTCACAATATACACATCAACAATAAGGGAGCTGACATTAAAAGAGTTGTTCACCTAAAAATGGAAAAAGAATGTTGGCAACCATGCAGTTGCTGTGGAAGCCAAAGGCTACAGTCAACTGTATGGTCATCAACATTCTTCAAAATATCTTCTTTTGTGTTCAATAAACGAAAGAAACTCATACATGTTCAGAACAGCATGAGAAATTTCATTTTTGGATAAACTATACCTTTAACTAAACTGGAATTATGGAGGTTTGATGACATACCATCTGAAAAGCTTCCTGTTCAGAGGAACAAAACTTCAGGCACTCATCAATGAAGATGTTTAGGTAACGCTGGCGGACATTAGTGGGCACCTTGGCCCCAAATTCTGCAGGAATGACAGGACGCTTCATGGCAGAGCTCTGTGATGGGCATGTTAATAGAGAATGTTAATTGAGGACATGCAAATAGACCGTTAAAGGGCTGATATAGGGTAACGTCACCTTCATGGTGGGGGTGTGAGCCACTCTTTTCTGCATAGTAGTTGATGTGGTCTTTGACAGGATGCCCACCGATGTATGAGCTTTGACTGAAAGCTGATCTGTCGCCACTCTGGTGGGTGATAACACCCGACTGCTGGCATCAGCTAGTCCTACAAAAAAAAAAAAAAAACACTCAAACATAAATGTGTTTGTACTTAATCCTGCTGGAACTGAATGTAGGACCCCTCATACCAGGCTTTGAGGAGGGCAAGGAGGCATTTGGCCGGTGCGCCACCCGTCGTTTCTCCCCAGTGAGCCCCTGTTTTGGGTTGGTTGATGCAGATGCAGCTTTTACTGCAGCAGCCAGCTGTGCCGCCTGTTGCTGGGCCTTCTGCATGCGTTGGTAACAGATCTCCTGCGCTGTCATCCTCCGCTGTGGCATCGGCACAGCGTTCAGCGATGTCCCTGACTGAATGAAGAGAATTATTAAAGCAATTATTAAACAGTTGTTCTACTGCAATTTCTGAACACAAGTACAGATTCATCAGTTAATAGTTTAGTTTATGTTATGAACCTTATTTTAATGAACTTGCATTTTTCCCCGACTTTTTATTCTAATTGGAATCTTGATGCTTTTCCACATCATATTAATACTGGTATTAATATGGTAAGTTAGTAAGATTTTTTTTATGTTTTTGAAAGTCTCTTATGCTTACCATAATTACAAAATACTTATTCTCCAAAATACAAAAAAGTAATAATGTGATCAAAAGTAATATTGTTAAATATTAATACAATAAAAAACAATTTTTGTTGTAAAATATTTAAAAATGTAATTTATTTCAAAACTGAATTTTTAGCATCATTATTCCAGTTTTCAGCCATATGGCCCTTAGGAAATCATTCTAATTTGCCGATTTGGTGCTTAAGATACATTTCCTATTACTACATATCTTTACTGTCTCTGTGACCAATTTAATGAGCCCTTGCTGAATAAAAGTATTAATTTCTTTTGACACCAAACATTTGAACAGTATAATATAGATCTCAGTGTATAAATTGTGACAGATTCTGTCTTGACTTGATTATGATCTAACTGCTGCACACCAAATACAGCTTATATGAAAATATGAAGTGCAGGGAACCAGTAACAGAGAGACATGTCAGAGCAAGCATTCTAACACTAACCTTTCCTTGAGCTTTAAAATGTGACACCCTCTTCTTCTGGCCAGGAAAGAGAGTAGTTAAAGTGCTTTCTGTTTCTTCCTCCTCCCCCTCCTCCAGTTCCCCTGAAGGCTAAAAACACACATGAAAGTAAAACTGAAATTTCAGTTGCAAGAAAAAACCCAGAACATCAACCAACAGCAAAAATTTGCATAACAACCTCAAAACCCCAGAGGCATTTTAGAGTAACCAAAATGACTGAAATGATTATCAAAACTAGAGAAATAAATAAAAACTCTGTGTGGTACCTGCTTAGCTTGTCTCCCTTTGTCTTCCGTCTTCACCTCTTTGGATTCATTAAATATCCGCAGACACTCCTCCATCGGGTCCGAGTCATACTCCATCTCATCCTGCAGACAGGAGTAGTCCACTGCTTCACCACCACCACCATCATCATCATCATCCACTTCAGAATCATCTTCAGATGATGATGTATCTTCAGAAGTTTTCCTTTTTTTATTCAGGATGCTTCCCAGTTTAAAAGCAGAGGCCGACTTCCTCACTATCCTCTCGTCTTCCTCGTCATCCTCTTCAGCGCTCTCAGCACCGAACAGGTCTATGTGGCTCAGATTCCTCTGTTTGGTTTCACTTGCCTCTTTGTGATCAAGGACTGAGCTGCTTTTTTGGCTTTTTCCTTTAGTGCTGCTGCTCCCATGGCTGCTTTTGTTTTTGCCCTTCTCCTTTGTGCTGCTCTCAAGTTTTCCGTTCTTCTGGTTTTTGAATTTGGGTGACACCTCAACGGTTTTCACAGGCTTGTCCATTTTGGGCTTCTTGATGTTGCCACTTCCTCTATCTTTTTCCTTGTGGCAATGTTCACTCTTTATCTTAACTAGCTTCTTGTTTTTTTCATCAGTAGTTTTTGACTCCGAACCATCTTTCCGCACCTTTTCCTTAGACTTACTGATTCTGTCCTCATTCTTACTTTGGTTCTTGTCTTTTTTACTTGAATTCTTCGAAGTAGAGCTTTCCCACCTTTCTTTTTGACTCTTCTTATTGGATTCCTTCTCCTCTTTTTTCAGCTTATCAGATTTTATATTTTTCGACTGACTCACAGGCGCCTTTTTGTCTTTTTTGTTTGTCCCGTCCACATCCTGCGACTCCACATCATCCGATTCGCTCTGTGAGAAGACCTCATCAGTTTTAGACACCCGATTTCCTTGCAGTCCCATCGCACCTGACTCTCGTTCCTTTTTCAAGCTGATGTTGATCCCTTTGCGCTGCATTCGGCTTATGGATGTCGGACGATACTCTGTCCCAGAACTTTCCTCGTCGGATTCAGAGAAACTTGCAGTGTACTTCGGGGCATATGCTTTAGGAGACAGCGACCTTGGCTTCTTTGCCGTTGGAACATATTCCTCATCTTCCCCTTGTTTTTCAGGGTAAAACCTCTTTCTCCCCTCTCCCTCTGAACACAGATTCCTTTGTTGTTTCACAGCCGGCTTAGCCGAATAGTTCGAGAGAGGGTCGTACTCCATGTCCGAGGTTGGTTTGGAGTTATCCAGAGTGTATTTACACTTTGCACGGGACGGTGGGGGTAACACCTTTTTAATCCCTTTTTTGGAGACAGCAGTGGGCACATATTCCAGTGAATTGGTACTGCTGTTGTCTGAGTCTAAAGTGTATTTGCTGGAGCGAGGGGACGGGGTGTATTCACTCGCTTGGCCCATTTGATAGCTCCCAGGATCGTAGCCCTGATGGGATGATGCAGTGGGTTTCGGTCTCTTAACAGAGCTTGTGGTCGGCTCATATTCCTGATCACCGATCTGAGAAAGCTTCTTCTTGTCCCTTTCCATCTCATTGCGAACAGCCTCAATGGCCCGATTGACCAACTCCAGCTCCACATCCTGTCCCGCCAACAGGCTCGACGGTGGCTCCCCATTATAATGTTCACCTGGTCTTACAACCTCCGGACTGAATGGATCATATCCTTGATCTGTAAACAAGTCACAAAAATCAACTTTGATCTGTAAACAAGTCACAAAAATCAACCACAGAATCAAAACAATATATAATGCATCCTTTATGTACACACAAATGCAGTTAATTGCAGAAATAATTCCATAAGACAAAAACAAACATTTCCCAGTTACTACCTATTCTTGAGGCATCGATGTTTTTCTGACAACAGTAAAAGCTATAGAATCGGTTTATTTTTAATAAATAAATTGGACTGTCTGACATATGACAGCACTATTCTTGGGTTGTTTTAGTGTCTTTGTTCCGCAGCAGAAAGCTTTCGTGCATTTAAATGTACATGAACCCGAAGAGTACTTGAACAAAAGGAAAACATGACACCACAAAAACATTTTAATTCACCGTTTGGGCTCGCAGAAAGCGCTTTAGTCTTTTTGATGTCGTATATCCCACAGGAGGCTCGTCTTTGTTTGCTGTGTCTGAAGTGACAGTAGGGTCTGCTGCACGCATCTGCACCGGCTTTTCCATTACTATTCTCACAATAAAACGGGCAGTCAATCCCACGGAAAAAACCCGTAGACCTCAACATCGCGTTTCATAACCGGTGTTACTTTGTCTGCCTTTTAACTGGTATGTTTTGCCACTACGTGCGTGGTTATTTGCATATCCGTATTTTGCCACTTTCTTTCGAACAGACTTCCTGAGACGCCATATTTTATGAGCGACAGACGAGCGCAAGGCTCCCAGCTCACGTCGCACTCTCTACGTAATATAAGTTAGTTGACCGAATCAGCCGCCTGTAAGAATTAGCGTGCTATCTGCAATCAAGCAGCTGCTTTATTTTAAAGTAAAACATGTAAATACGTTGCTTTCGGCTTTATCTTCGAGCCTTTGGCATCTCTTTCTGTTACATTAATAATTTGTTGTTTTTTTGTGATATAAGCTGAAGGTTATAACTTTATATATCAATGCTACTTTATAGATCGGGGAGTGTAAAGGAGTGCACACGTTGAGAAGTGTTCATAACTGACACGACACACAAAATGCTTTATTTTAGAAACGAAAAATGGCGTTCAATTTATTCCTCCCCGGTGGAGCTTCTTCTGGCTGCAGCAAGCTGGAGGGGGAAGAGAGAAAAAGGTGTATTTTGAAAGCAAAGTAATAGAGCTTACACTGGGTAATAGTGATTACTCAGAATGATGACTACATGGTCCAGAAGCCTTACAAATGACCGACTGTAAGTTCACAACTCGATTGACAAATACATAAGTTTGAGACGTGTTGACAACCATCCAAGGCAAATAAACCATCTTAGCCTGCTCAAAGTAGCTTTTTTCCTTCTTCAGGCTAATAAGGGGGGGTTGTGTAACAGTTTACAAATTACAATTGTTAGCAATTTAAGTGAAACAATACTTACCTTATACATACAACTACACATGTGCAAGTGAGCCCAGTAACAAAAGCAATTTGTCCGGTGTTAATATTCATTCAGACACTAGTAAATACAGAAATAAAACTCTAAACCCCCTTACAATGCTTTGGATCTGACTTTTATAAAGGTGCGCACACCTGAATGCAATCCCAACTATTAATTGGCAGGACATCTTAGCCTATTAGAAACAGGGTTTTAATTATGAATATAGTTGAAATCCTGATTTATCCTTGGCAAATTACACACATTTGAAAACACATCTTAAGTAACAGGTTAATTACCACTAAACAGTCTCCGGTATCTAATGAGAGAGCATTGGTCATCAGCGAAAGAAAGTGCTCATCTAACACTAGAGGGAGGCATTACATAGCACTAAGTATGAAGAGATATGACCCTGTTATCATAGTGCAAAACATGAGAGCCTGAATTTTGGTTATTTTTTATAATAATAAAATCTTGATATAGAAAATGATTTTATTTCAGTATTTTTTTTTAAATCCATTCTAGTACTTTTATAAGTATAATAGAAGTTCTGCTAATATCAATAATGTTAATATTTACAAGCAAAATTATAATGGCCCTCAATTTATGCATGCTCACACTTGTGAGGACGCAGCAGTGTGATCCAAACTGTTTGCTGACTCTCTCCCTCCGCATGTTCATGTCCAACCCACACTTTTACAGTGGGCTGCTAAGCTGCTCTTAGATCTTCATGGCAACCGTGGGCTGGCTAACTTTTACAGTGTTTGCACCAGACTCTGTAATGTAGTCGGCCCTGAAAAGTTCAAGTGAAATATCAACACTTCTCTAGTGCAGCTCTAGCCATGTTGACTTAGTAAGGTGATGCACCATGGGGCTCATGCTCAGGTGATAGCAATGTGTGATTATGTCAACAGGATCAGTCACTTTCAGAACCTGTTCTAAGAGGTTGATCTTTATTAGAAGTGTCAATATGTTTGCAGTATCAGCATGTGATATGAGGCTCGTGATTCTGTGTGAACTCATGCAGAGGTTGAGATTGATAAAGTTCAACTTTACAGAAACACTGAAGACAAAACGAGAACACTGTTCAAAGCATTTTATTGCGTTTTTGTTGGTTTGTTTTGTACAAAACGATACAAAATTCTGTCACAACAGTCATAAATTTAGCTTCGTGTGAACTGCAGTCAGCCACATTGTACAGTAAAGTGCTTTTTAAATCATTACCTGTTGCCCCTAAATGTGACCCAAAATTTTACCCCCAATTATTATTTTGGACAAAGTTTGGAATTTGGAAATGGACAAACAGTGCTCTTAATAAGTGTTGCTGACAACACCCCCCAAAAAACAGCCTTCGAACTAGAGGGTCACGTTAGATTATATATATAAAAAAATAATAATAAAAAACAACAATTGTGCGCCTGAATACTATTATCCCAATAAACTTTGAGTTGGGGAAAAAGAAAACAAAGAAACTTCATATTATGATAATTTACACTTGTTTGTAATGGCTAATATTGGGCTGTGTAAAAGAGGAACATTGAATGAGAACAAAAAAAAACAATCATTTTTGAGATTCCAAGTCAGATCTGTTAATACAAGGCAACCCATAACTATAATATGGGTAAAAGAGTGTTGAATCTTTTGTCAGAGGCACAGGGACTTTAGAGGACCAGCCAAGTGCCACAGACTTCAGAAAATACAAACCCAAACACTTGGGATTTCTGCAATTTACCAAAGCCAAGGAGAAAGATAAAATACTGAACAGAAGTGGTGGATATGGTACTTTCCAGACAAAAGATTGCTTTAAATATCAGCTTATGAACATTTTTGTTTGCCATTTGTATATTATAGCAAAATAAGTTTCCTGAACAAAACATGAGGAAACTTCTGCACATACAATTCAAGTCTTACTATAAGACATAAAAAACCCACAAAGATGCATCTGTAAAAAGATTCTTAAACAAATTAAGTCAAAAAAAAAAAAAAAAAGTTACAATCAGTGTCATAATGATTAGCACAATGGGCCCTTCAAAATCAAGGACTGCCATTAGGGTTCTCAAAGCTTCTCAGAGCAACAAGACAGAACAGGTGACTCTCTGAAAACATTCAATATATGCTTGGGTGATTTGAACTCCCATTGGTGACACTAATGCTTGCAGAATTTATAAAGACTTAATCTGAATCCAGACGTCTGGACTCAAATGCTTTATGCACCTCAGAGAGGGAATGATGGTCTGTGCTCAGCTCAACCAAGTATGCAATGTCTTATTAGACTAGCTAAAGCTGATTCAAGATCAGCACTACCAGATACCTCAGTGCATTCGATTTTAAAAATGAGTGCACTTTGGCTAAAATTGATGCGTATTACTAAACCGATCAAGCCACCAATCATTTCTGAGAGAAAAGGGGAGTTTAAACAACCCTGAAGCCATTTCCAAAGCAAGAACAAAAACAGTAAAACATCAGATCTGTACAGACTAGATGACACCCTCTCTTTTTTCCTTCCTTTCTCCACCTAACTCCAGTCACATTCACATACACTCTTCTCCCTCTTTACAGCATATAAATCAACATGAATAAAGTAACAAAACCATAAAAAAGGAAAACGTTCCACTTGAACAGCACCTGCATAAAAATAATATTCTTTCAATAAAAAGTTAAACAAAGCTCAACAACGTTTGAAACATCAGTGTGGCACACTCTATACTGGAGTCAACCATTAACGTATAAAAAAAAAGAAAAATAAGTAAACTTTCTTAGACCATTTCACTCATACAGCTACATTTTCTTGGAAGACTTTTTTTGTTTAGTTTTTTATATATATATATTTTTTTTTTCTGGAATGCTTTTTTTTTTTTTCTTTTTTTTTTGTAGTTTTATGTTACTTGAAAATAATCTCTCCCTCCCCTCTTAATATTTATATAGTTTGCTTTTTGGTGGCATCCACAATCTGACAGTTTGATGTTTCTGTACCATAATGGCCCCTTTAAAGTGGGGTACAAGCTCAAAGCCTCAAATCTCTGATACCGACCGTCGACATTCATGTAGTCACACTGGCAAACGTGTGCTTGTGCAACCACCTGGTTGCTTCCCAGCATGCACTTGATCCCAGTTGTGCTCTGAAATGTTTATAGTCACTCTTATCGGTTATTGATTCAGTTTTGGTGAAATTTACAGGAAACGTTAGTTTCCTTGACATCAATTTGGATGCATCAGATGCTGCAATTCCAATTTGAGTCTTGCAAGGTGAAAACCTCACATAAACCCTAAATCAAATAGATTTACTGGTTCCTCAACTAGGGGAACCCATGTCTCGAAAGCAGACTGCTGGGATAGTCCAGCTATAAGGACACACTCTGGATGTGCTTGAATAACAAAGAAAAAATAGCTATTCCTAACGGTCAAGTCAGGGGATTTTCTTGTCGCAATTAAAGGCTGTGGGGGAAGGACAGCGATGCATTAAATTAGGTGAGGCACTATTATCAGAGCTTCGCTCCACTTATACAAGATATCTGCTAAAGTAATGCAAGTCATAATAGCCTTCATCAGCGTTGCATAAGCACATACCAGTATCTTCAGTATCTGCTGAAGGGGAGGGGGATTTATGCACACACACATACACACATACACACACAGGAAAAACATTCCTGAAAAACAAATGCAGTTGTATCTCTCACAGAGAAAATTCACAGTGGATCCAGTTGTAAGGTGGAAGCAGCACAAAAAGAGGTCTGGGAAGGGGATGGGAGGTATTAGACCTTTGGTGTCTGAGCTGGTATTTTACGCTCTACCTTTAGACAAATTTCCAAATGGCTTGTGTAACCCAGTCTCTATCCTAAACGGAGTCCAGTTCATTCGCCTTGAGCTCGCAAGGTAATTGCCATGCTGTCGAGTTGATCAAAGTGCTGTAGGAGCTCTTGCTGGAGCAAACTGGATTTGCAACAGGCACAAACTGAACCATCATTTAGGAAAGGGCTGGGTCCCATTTAAGTGGGCAGAAGAAATGGAGAGGGATTTGCACAAAAGGTAGCAGATACTTCGTCCATTTGAAATTGGAAAATTGCTCACGGGGAGCCCAGCTCAACCGATCAAGCACAGTCTCCCACAATGACCAGCGGTGCCAGGAGCTGCCTGAGCTCGGAGGCAGACACGGCCGCTCCTTTCAGCAGGCTACTCCTCTGTCTGCGCTTGGCCAGTTTGGAGTTGGAGGGAGGGGAGAGGCGCATGGACGTGGCACTGGCTGTGATGACCTGAGGAGAGTCCTGTAGCTGCTGTTCTTCCAGGTCGTCTTGCTCAGCTAGTTGCCGGTTCATGGCAACAGCCTTACCCGCAAAGAACGTCAGGTCCTTAGTGCTGCTGTTCCTGTGAGCAAGGAAGGAAGGACAAGGTTAGCTTGATGAGGATGCTACAAGCTGCACGTTCTAGCAGAAAAGCTGGTACCAACTCAACTCACCTTTGCAGCAGGATAGAGGAAGGGAGACAGTCAAAGGCACACTGGAGAAAGAAAGAAAGAAAATCTTCAAGATACAGTCTAAGGTTACTAAAATTACACTTAGAAATTTTGTTGAACATTCAGTTCCTTACCCCTTGTACCCAGGGGTGCTGGAGAACCTGAGCAGCGCTAAGACGCTTCTTGGCGTCCCGCACAAGCAGTTTGGAAATGAGGTCTTTGGCACTTGAGGAAATATGAGCCCACTCTTTCTCTGGAAACTCATACTTGCCCTCCTGGATGCTTTCAAACAAGGTGTTCTGGTGGGGGGGGGGGGTGGTCAAAGAAACAAAATATGAGTTTTATTCATTGAGCACCACATGAAATGATACTTTTGATGTAGGTTTACAACAGTGCACACAGTGGTCTAATAGACTAGGGTGTGTGATGTACCTGACACGCTTGACAAGGTTCTCCATTCTCCCATCCACAGTCGCTTCCACAGCACCCCACGAAGGGAGGGTAACCGCTCAGCATGATGTAGAGGATGACACCCAGGCTCCACAGGTCACAGCGCTTATCGTAGATGGTTGCCTCCTCATTGAAGGCTTCCACAACTTCCGGTGCCATGTACTCAGCAGATCCACACTAAGGTGAGAGCAAGAAGGGGGGAGAAGAAAGTAATCATTAGCACATGGGTCGTTTCAGTCAAAAGGCAAAAACACTGAAATGGCAGTCACATCGGCTATGCAATGTAGCAAGCATACACAGAACTAAGAAAAAAACGTGAATGTGTTGATTATGTACAGCTGCATTTCAATTTCAAATGTCCTTGTTCACATTCTTGCATCCAGCTGACAAATGTCATGTGTTCTGCGAGACCCCTAAGCACGTCTGAAACCAACAGCGTGAGAATCACATGGTAAACAGCAGATCACGCCAAGTTGGAGTGGAGGGGGGAAAGGGGGGGCTGACGACAAATTATCTAGTTGAATGCTAAAGTATTCATCCCTGGTTCTTGCTTATGAAACGCATTTCTGCTGCAGCCTAGATAGAAAATGCGATGGTGGCATACAGATCCTTAATTGATGTAACCAGGGTAACGACTGTTATGTCACAGATGGAGGCGGGGTAGTGAGTCATGGAGTGTTTTGAGGGCTCAGCTGCAAGTGCAGACTGCTTTGTTGGTTCAGGCTGCGACAGCCTCTGTCTAAAACTAGGTTGCACATTGGGACAGGAAATAAAATAAATAAAGGATTGTGCGTCCCAGAAAACCCACATACCATGCTTTATTACATAACAGCAACACACACTCAGTTTGCAACAACATCGACACAGACCCACACATCTTTGATACAAAAGGATAAAACCTCTCCGAAGTAAGAGTTCAGTAGTTCAGCAGGACAAAAAACCCTTCTGGAAGAATCTGCAGAGCTGGGTTCCTTTTAGTTTTTCTCAACAGGCTGGGCCATCTTGCTGCACTAAGCCCCTATAATTACACGACTCCTCAGACTGAGGTCAGTGTTACAAAATAACTTGCTTTAGCGCTTTTTCCAAGAGATCACAAATCCCAGAACTTCCCTGAATTTCTATACTTTCTGACGCATCAAGGCCAACATCTGAACCCTACATGCCGTAAAAGTATAATAATTTGCCCATAAAACAACTTACAATAAATTACACTCATAAATACGCTCTCATACGAGGTTGAAGTTCAAAAGTTGGCATAAATCAATAATGCTGTAAATCCAGTGACGTGTATGACTAACCCCCTTCTGTATATTTTCACAGGTGTTCAAATGCAACATGGTCATGTTTTGGTTTGTGTTTTTGAGGTTAAAGGAAGTGGTCGGTCTGCTCTGCTAGTCTCTTTTGTTATCCTCAACCCAGCTGCCGTTGTTGCTCCGCCTTCTTGCACTTATGTAATGCTATTTCGCAGTGCAGGAATCCGAGTGCAGACAAAAGCTTCCACTGTTGCACCCAACCCCCATCGACACCGCCGTTTTGGCTCACCGCCTCTCAATACCCTCACATTCAAGTGAACACTTCACAACCACCCCCACTGCTGAACAAAAGACTTTCAGAAAGAACGACCAATCCAGAGTTATATATACATTGCTACAGTATGTAACTAGTCAGTTGTGTACCCAACTGTATTCAAAACCAGGGAAACAGAGCGACCTGTAATTAGCAAATGAGGGCTCATGCTTTGCAGCAGTTTCCACATGTTTCATAAAACCCAAGTATATTCCTCTAACTGGCTTGTTAGCCTATCTCTGTGTCTTTGAGGTAAGAGAGAGGGGGTCTCGAATGATAAGTGTGCAGTAGACTTTCACTTTCAAGACAAACTTCAGCTGTAAGACTAGCACTGCATTGCATCAGTCACTTGCATCTACAAGCATCTATCACATGCAGAGTACATTTGGGGCTTTCCAAGGAAGGAAAAACTGGCTTGAGTAGTCGCGCAGTCGGTTCATGTGTTTTTGTGGTTAGCAGTAAGGCATGCATCAGCTGAGCGAGCGAGTCACCTATAAATGCATGAATTTCCACTGCGGTTATAGATTAACATGCAATATAAAAGTACATGCAGTGCAAGATCGTCAAGAGAAAGCACTTTTCTACTCAGTTCAGGAAGTAAAGTACATGCGATTCTCAGAAATTGCGACTTTTTTGAAGCATATATGATATGATCACACTAGTACATGCACACACAAAAAGCCTGCGGTAACTGTAAAATGTAAATTATTTAAAAAGAGAAATCTTATAAGAAGCCAAGCAATCATGTGATAAAGAGAGTTAACATCAAGCTAGTGGTGAAGAAAAAAAAACCCTGATAAGATCCCTGGGATCCTGCCCAAGAAAAACATGTTGAGTGCATGATCAGAGAGTGCACTAGATGCTCCTCCCCCTTTCATACTCCCTCTCACCAAACCAATCACTGAACAGTTGCTAGGTGTGGGGTGGTAACACTGACTGAAAGACTAATGCCCAGACAGGCTTGAGGAAATCCACAGAGACAAAAACAAATGAGAAATGGAGTCTAAACTGTGCTTAAGGGAGAAGGTATGACAGGAAATTGGAGCACAAGGCCCAAAACGTTTGTTTTGGTTGAATTCTTGTCCAGAAGTAGCAAGGGGGGGATTGAGAATTGAGAAATTGGAACTATATAAACACTGGCTTAAAGTAAAAAAAAAAAAAAAAAAAAAAAAAAATTCACAAAGAACTTTCTGATCAATATTCCATTCTTTCCTGGTGAAGGGAGTTGCGTTCCTAGAAATATGAATGAGGGCATGCTTCTTGGAAAAATGAAAGCAGCCAAGAACAAAACATTCTAACAAATCTGTATCTGGAAGCTTCCTACTTCAAGGTTTTTCTCACTGCACAACTAAAACTGAATTGTTAAAGGGATAGTTCACCCAAAAAATTAAACTTCATGTTGTTCAAAACCTGTGTGACTTCTTTTCACCTACACAAAAGTAGTATTTTGAAGATATATTTTGAAGAATGATTTAACGGTTTTAACCGTTTTAACTTTTAAAAACAAGACTGGATCCCACTTACATTATATGGACAAAATACAAAGGCAGATTTTGTTCAAAATAACATCTTTTGTATTTTGCAGAAGAAAGTACTACAGGTTTGAAATGACATGGGCTTGAGAAAATGACAGAATTTTCTATTCCTTTAAATACACGTAATGCATTAAATCAAACCCTCTCCCCTACTGCAGAATCACACGAGATGTCTGGCCCATCAGCAAGCACAGGGCAAAAAGACAACCCCCACATTGGTTTACTGACTAGATACACTAGAACCTTTCACCCTTTAACCATTCAGTCCACAAATAGTCTTTTCAACAAGCTGTTGGATCCAACTCAGGTTACCCTGAAAGCCCCATGCTGAGGATTTCTCACTGTCCACCCCCGCCATATCACCTGTTCTTGCCTGTCTTGCCCCAATCATTCAAAGCCATGAAGGTGAAGACAGATCTTCGTTAACACCCACACAAGCACACAGCAGAGATAAACTCAAGAGCTTAGAATAATAAACCCCATTTGGAAAGAAACAGGAACTGGGAATCATTTTTAAGATTGTAAGCCAAACATTATCCACAAGTCTGTGAAGTTGATAACTACATGGATGTAGAGAATGGGCTCAATACTGCTGCTCCACTATCTCACAACAGAGTTTAGACTCTTTAAAAGTTTCACTGTGGTAATAAAACCATTCCTTGACCTCATTACTGTCTTGAGAATGATTACATTAGCCAATCACTCTACTGACACTACTCAACATCCACCAATCGCATTAAAGCAGGTCCTCCTGATAAGTAACGACATTGACAATGTGCACATCTTATCCATAGACTTCAAAACAACAGGGAGGTGTCCGTTAAAAGCTTATCATGTTTGTTTCAAAGTCAAATGCAATTCTTTGTTTGGGTGAATCTGTGGTCACAGGGTCGCAAAGACACTCACTGGAGTCAGGAGCTCTGGAGTGGAGATGGGCGAACTGTCACTATTGAGTTTAATTCCACTGCCCAGATCAAAATCACAAATCTTCACAGGCGAAATCTGCAAGAAACAGATCAACAGAAAAGCTGATCAAAAACCTTTGCTTAAAATGACTATCCACAACTGACAGGCACATTTGAGTGTTTACTGTCTGCCTGAAAACCTCAACTAATCTGATCAAAATTTCACTATAAATGCAAAGTATAATCTGAATCTCTGACTCTGCAAACACGCTGTCATAAAAGACTCACCCTGTCCTCGTGTTCACACAAGATGTTTTCAGGCTTCAGGTCTCTGTGGGCCATTCCTACAAAAGCACACACACACAAGTCATGAGTTAGTTGTGTGGTATTCAGGCTAAGTGAAGATTGTCGACGGGGCAAAGATAGGCAAATGTTTCCAAAACAGCCTGTTGCTAAGTGCTACTAAAATTAGCTTAGCATCCCCTCACCCAACAGTACTGACAGGAATAAAACGTCAGCCTACAACTTCACCTAGAAATCCAGTGCGCATCCCTCAAGCTAGTTGATGAAATATGATCAAGTTACAACTTGATTCAATTTCCAACAAACCCCATAACCTCCCCTTCCCCAACTGTCTCCAGAGAAAGCCATCCCGCATATGTAACACCATCTTCTTATCTCCCCTTTCCAGGCCTAAAACACCCCTCCCAGTCTGTTCTCATACCTTTATTGTGAAGGAAGTCCAGCGCACTCGCAATGTCCCGCACCACAATGCTGGCTTCCTGCTCGCTGAAGTATCTCCTCTTGTGAATGTGGGCCAAGACAGAACCTAAAAAACACATTGTTACAAATTAACACCAGGGCATGCAATCCATACATTCCAATGGAGAGGGTCTCAATTTAATGACTCATGGCTGGTCTTTGGGCCCAGGGGAGACTGGGTAATGTTTCTCAAAAGTAACATAACACTACGGAAGCACACATACCTCCTCTCAGCTTCTCAAACACAAGGTAAAACTTGTCCTCCTCCTCAAAGAACTCCACCAGCTCCAGAATATTTCTGTTGGGTGGACAAAAAAATTGAGTCAAAACCACATTGTCGACAATTGCAGGTTATTAAAATGCATAACATACAAGTTTGACAATGGGTTACCTGTGGCCCTGACACTGGTACAGCATTTCCACCTCTCTGAAAACACGACTTCTGCTGTGTCCTGGCCTTTTCTCAATGATCTACGAGTTAAAAAAAAAAAAAGGCAGGTTAGGATCAAAGTCAAATGAGAAACAACATCCTAAAGTGACAACCGCCCCTTAATCTAAGTGACCATCTGATTACAAATCAACTTCCAAAGCAAATGAAGACTGCCGTTTAATCCACTTCAAAGTAATAGCTCACCAAAAAAGTGAACGATAAAGTGTTGTTTTTGTATTATATGTGTGTTGCATATAGTGCACATATTAAAATTGAATAAAACAAATGGGATCTTAATGTTGATTTGGACCCCACTTTCACTGTATGGAGAAAAAATACTTTTGTGTTTCACAGAAGAATGAATGTCATATAGGTTTAGAACAATATGAGGGTGAGTAAAAACTATTTTTATTCTTTGGTGAACTATCCCTCCAAAAAACTAACATTAAAAAGTTTTAAAAAACTGAAAACGAGGGGCCCACACCATTCATTTAATCCCCCCAACCCCAATGATCAAATGCACAAGCAAAGGTTACTGTTGACACTGAATCACATCCTCCCCCATGCGAGGCCTCTGTGTTTTCCTGACTATGTGCGGCTCTTCCAGCTCCCTGGATTAGCAGTGCTATTGAGAGCGTGCAGGCGAGCACACAATGCGTATCAGGGTTAAGAATGAGGCCTGCAGGCCAGCGCATTCCCAAAACCCCCAGCACTGCTGTCCCATGGCTGAGTCAGCAATCAATCTACTCAAAAGCCGCAAAAAAATTACAGGGTATTATAAATGCTTGAGGGAACCTGAGGGATGTGGTGACAGATTTCACCTAGTTGAAGTCTAAACATGTTATTTGCTGCACAGGAAATCTTTCACAATATGTTGACAAATACATTATGCTTTACAATGCAAGTAAGAGCGCCCATAAATCTCCATAGGCGCCCTATAGAGTCTGACCGCTGTCTGTAAATCAAACCACGCTTGTAAACACTTCCCAAGCCCAGCTGAGATGGCTACTGGAGTTGTTTTCATTCAGCCTTAACTTTAGTTCAGACAAGGACGCCAAAACTATGCAAAAAGGAGGAGGGGGATGGCAGGACATCTGGTGAGAGTTGTCTGAAACCCATCCCGGCATAAACTGACCTAATGCTTGTAATGATCCATCCCCCTCAGGGATTGAAACTCATCCCTAAATCATTATGTTGTCTTTGTTTGGCTGGCTTATACGAGGACCTTATATTGAAATACAATATGCTATATTGTTCCTCTTTTAAGTGTTAATTAAAACAAGGAAGACAATTTTAAATTCTGATAAAAAAAAATATAAGAAAATTAACAAAATATAGGCATTTTTAAATTATACAGTTAGAACACAAAACATAAAAACATGCAAAATGTCACAACCGTCACAACTTCCTCAAATCAATAAGTAAAAACAAGACATATTTCTGGTACACAATGTAGACTTCCTTATATGCTTTTGTTCTAGATTCTGCAATGTGTGAGAGAGACAAAAAAAAAGTAGGTAAACACTTTTAGGGGATTTAACTCCACCCTAGCCCCCCCTACTTTGGAGGTTTATGTTTTTTGTGACTTGCCAGTACATTATGTTCCCCCCACAGTACAACCTACCAGCCAATGAGAGCGAACGAAAGAGGATGTAACTGTTCCACCATTCTGATTGGTTGGCCTTCTATCCGGTCTAACAAAAACAATGAAGTCTTTCCGTTAAGCCTGCTCTATAACTTGTAAAACTACAGTAGCACAACAGAGGCACTGTTTGTTCAAGCATCCGGGTCAGTGAACAACAACATCGCTTGATTAAGAGAAAGCGGCTTAGATAAACTACAAAGACAGGTGCAAATAGTTTACAAAGTAAATACTATTCACAGATTTTAAAAAATTGTGATACAAAATGAATTCAATCATCTTAACATTTTCAAACCCAAGTGTGCATTTCATAAGCATGGCCTGAACGTGACCTCACCATCCACAGCTTGCAGAAATCTAGCATGCCCTCTCCAATCACATGCAACAGTGCTAGTCAACACAAAACAACTACAGTCAACGTCTGCACGCCAAAGAAGGAAATATCATCTGATTCCTTTTCCAAGAGACGGCTTCAAAGGGAAAGTCCTTTCTAACAATAGCTTTTGAATGCCATATCTGCACGGATGCTTCATATGGAATACCTGTTTACAGAACGCAACTGCTATTTTAAGGTACACTGCATTATCACAGCTCAGGTTAGTTCAAATTTAACACACGTAACCCATAAAGCATCTTACCTTCACAGCATATTCTTTGTGGGTGATTTGGTTGATGCAGGTCTGGACTCTGGCATAGGCCCCTTCTCCCAGCACCTCGTCTTGCAGTTTATATACATCTGAAATCAAAACAAAAGTGTTATTATTACACTACTTAAACCATTTGGACCTGCCAAACTGTAAAAGTATACTTGAACAATTTCCCTGGAGAAACTTTAACACCTTGCAAAAATAGAAAACCCCATTTGATATGCACTTACCCTCAAATCGCCCTGAGAAGCTGTCTGTTGCCCGGCATCTCTTTTTCTTCTTGTTTCTCTTTTTGGCATCTGGGATGTCGATGGGCTGGCTGGATGGCATGTCTGCACATCACAACAGAAAGATAATTCTAATTTAAAAACCTGATACGCTGTCATATAAACATGCACAGAAAGCAGCTTGATTATACTAGAAAAAAAAAGCAGAAAGTATTCATCCTTAATCTTTAAAGATAAAATATGTTAACATTGGTGTAAGGTCATGAATCACAGGCAGTGCTTTCTGTCAACAGGTCTTCCTATTGGTTTTCCCATAACAGTTAGATAAAAACATTGTAAACAGCTTACCAGGTCGGGTGGAACAATCAAAATTGAAGGCAGATTCAAGGAGATGGGATCCTGTTTTGGAAAATTCCTCAGATTCAAAGGGATTTTGGCCCTGGAGATAAAAATTATATATATTATTTAAGACTTCAGCAGTTCAAAGTGTTGCACATTTGTTAAATGGCTTGCAGATACTTATTACTAGGCTTCTAATGAACAACTAAGAGCTTCCTGGCATTCGGTTTAATGTTTAATTAATGTTTGATCTCTGATATCCTATGCAATGGAATCAGCCTGATCTAAGTATAAATAAATGAACATTTGTGCCTATTATGTGACGTGATCCATTGCCTAATGCCAAAACAATTAATTTGTTCATGCAACAGCAGTGGAGACAAGTGAGAATGCACTCTCACCTTAAAAGAGCGATGGAATCCGGTAACTTCAGTGATCTTGTTCTGCACCATTTTGTTCTGATTTGTGGGACTGGTGGATGTCGGCAACAACGGTGGTCTTAGCTTTAGTGATAAATTTCACTAAATCGCTAATCCAATGTCTTAGGAACCGTGGTGCTTTAAACGGGATACCTGTGGGGGGGAAATAGCTTCATTGTAAATCTGGCCATTTATTTAATTACAAACTAAGCACTATAGCACTTAATTCTGATGACTAAATTCTAACAACCAAATGCATATAAAGGAATAATTGGTTTATTATTACCCTTGCCATTATGAATTATAATTATAAATTTGTAAAAAA